>JAECUM010000926.1:0-178831 GCA_016617855.1 Megalonaias nervosa
TGCATACAATTATACTTTCCGACAAAATGTTATTGTTAGTATCTTTCAGTTAAGGAAATGTATTATCCACGTAGTATAAATATAATCAACCAGTGCTGCTCTTTTCAACACCATAACTCTAATGAACATAATGCATTCTTATATGTTCTAAACTGTCATTTAATATTATGATTTGTTTGTAAAATTGACATTGAAATAAACATAGATTTTCTCTCCTTATTTCTTAATTTTGTTGCCGATTAACACATCAGAATCAAAAAAGGCTAATAAAATCACTGATGCATAATACAACAAAAAACAACAAACAAACCAAAAAAACCCAAACATTGATACATTTTTTAAAAAAATATATGGAATATATGTGCAACATTTCTCAATTCTATATGCAAAACATCACATCAGCTTAGCAGAGTCTAATTTAATGCACTAAGCAAAATATAAGAAATAGGCACTTTCTACATACATCCCTCTCTATATATATGTTAAAACATCAATCGCATGTAAGAATACTTCATTGATAATGGGGAGGGGTGCAGTTCCCTTGGAATTTTCATCTCAAAATATTCAGGGTATATGTATCGGTGATGAAATGCAAGCAATTTGTGTATTATACTGTTCTAGAAAGAGTCATCAAATTTGATTATATGATTTATACAGTCTGCAGGCTTACCCGCCACTGTACCAAATATTGGAATGCACATCTATATTCAGATGAACAAATTCAGTGCCTGGTGCATGGTTTTCAGTAAGAATAATAACACGGAAAAGATCATTGAACGCCATTATGCTGGTTCACCTTGTCTGAATAGCTGTTTTCCGAAACTGATATTACTGTGTGTGATGTTTCACAGAGGTAAAAAGTACAAGCGCCATTACAGACACTTAAAGCAATTACATTGATTAGTATCTAAGTTGATTCAGAGTATAAGATGAAGCTCAGACTTCCAGGTCAAAAAGTGTCCATTTGTATGCTGGAATACATACACACATAAATAGTAGGTGTAACTAGGAATAATCTTTTGTACATCATATTTTGAAATATAAGTTAATAGCTGTAATTGTTTTGATGCAGGGTTCACCACAGTATCTGAACTACCTAGCTTGTATTGAATACTTTGAGTGGTGGTCTAACCTGTTTTGCCACAAGTCTGACCTACTTCCAAAAGAAGTGCCATGTTCTCTGATTCATGATGGTGATGAATATGACCTTTCGCCTTTGATTAAATCACAAGGAGGATATCTGGTGGATTCAACAGATGATAGAGAGGTGTACATCAATGTCTGCAGGGATATAACAGGAGGTAGGAAATGCAGTATTTACTTTTTATTATATTCTCTCCTTTTGTCCCATAGAATTAGGGTAGGAGATAATGGAATGATATTTTCCTATCCAGCATTGTGTTTTCGATAGGGACATGAGTCATTGCATCATTACATCACACATTCTGCATTATGATGTTATGTGATGTGAAACCAGAAACTGGATAGGGCTGTGGATATATTTTTGATTGATAGACTTGCTGTGATGAGAAACCAGAAACTGGATGGGGCTGTGGATTTATCATTGATTGAAAAACATCTTGTTTTGATGGGAAACCAGAAACTGGATTTGTCATTACTTTATTCCCCTGTAGTCCAACATTTAATATCCAGTTCTCACACTTGCAGCGCCATGTGATAGGGATTTCCTCAAGGTTCAGTGGTTTCCTTCATGTTTATAGATCACCTTACTCCACCACCAAACCATACCCCATAATCAGATAAATTACCATTACTTTTAAAAATTGTTATTATAATTACTTGCCTTAGCTAGAGTAAGTAAATAAATTTTCATTTTTTTAAAGTTTAATTTATTAGTTTTTGATTGTATAGGTCAATTTTCTTTTTCAAAATCATGAGATTATTTGTGTGTGTTACTGATAGTTAAAAAAACACTTATGACTTATTAACTTTATTACCTAAACAAAGAGTAAGGTACTATAATTGTAAACTTGTACTTTATCAGATTGAATTATTCAGTTTTGAAAGATTTAAAAATTATGTTTTGAGTTCTAAGTATGTTATCATAAAAATGTAATTGTGTTGTTAAGAAATAAGTAATCTTGATTACTGGGTATTTTTAACTGTAAAGTTACAATTACTCATATTACAATCAGATTATCAATTACTCATGATTTCTGAAACATTAAAAATTAGATGATATGATCACTGATTATGATTATGTCAGGTCTGCCTACTAACTTGGCCACCAGGAACATGTTGCATGCTGTTATGACAGGCTTTAGTGGGAGAATATAGTGATACCCTCTATTAATCCATCTGTTCATAAACAAACATCCCAAACTACTGGGTGGAAATTTACCAGACTTGATACATATGTTGAGCATACGGTGTCCATCCATGAGAGATGTTTGGTTTTGGTACTTCTGAACTGAGGGTCCCTGGAGAGGATCTAAGGTCAGATGTAAATTTGTTTTAAGTACAGTGACCCTTTTGAAATATTTTTTTTTACCAAACTGTGTATATGCATCCATAGGAGGAGAACACAGAACATACGCAACAAGTTTTGTGTTTTGATCCCGGGGTTAAAGTCTGAAGAGGTTGCTGGGATCGGGGGGTGGGGGGGAACAAAAAAAGCTATGAGGATTTTACATGGTGAGCAATGGAAGTAGCTCTTGTTTCAGGTTGTTGTATATTGAGGTAAACTGAATGGCAGCTAAACTTTTAACCATTATTGAACAAGAATAGAAATCACAACTATATTTTTTGGATGTTCTTTTCAAAATTTATTTTTCAGACAATGATACAAGCGCCTGTGCCAAGGGATCAGGGTCATGTCGTGTTATTAATGACAAGGGGACAGACATGGGACAGCCATATGAGCGTTTAAAGATGACCACAGATGGTCGACTTCAGCTTCATTACACAACAGATACCAGCGTGGATGGATGTACTGACAAGCCCAGCACAACTATTTTTTTTGTTTGTCCAAAGAGGGGTGGAGTATGTATATTTTTTGTAGCAGTTTTACCATTCTTAGCTTAAGATTAAAGCATTCATAAATTTGGGTATGATACATGCCCATCCATTTATCCAGGGGCCATGTTCAGGAACAAGTCTGACAAAATAGTTCTCACAGTGTCTGTAGTTTTTCCTAAATATGCAGAAAAAGCAAAATTGACTTTGCTTTTCAACGAATCTATGTCACCACCCCTACTCCCTCTTTTAGGCCACAGAAAGCTTAGATATTCTGAGTACATTATCAACTTATGTGTCTTTTTTTTATCAAAGAGCAGTGTCAAACCATTTAAAAACAGCCTTTTATGCTTTGATCAACATTTGTGTCAGTTTTAATGATTTTTAGCTTTACTGGTCATACACCAGAAGAGCATATAGGTTGGCCTGTTGGCCATCATCTGGCCATCATCTGTCAGTCCATTAGCATAGGCTTGTTATTCCTTAACTACTTGGAGGATAGCCATGAAACTTGATGCACATAAATATCCTAAAGTCAAGTTGGTCCTGAATGAAAATGGAGCTGTTCATACATCCAGTATGACTGTCACAATAGACAGCTTGAAAATCTTGTTATAGCTACTTCGGAGGAATGAATGGCCATATCTCCTTGGGGTTTTCACTGAAAGACTTCTTATGATATCTAGTTTGTCCCAAATGACAAAGGTGCCACTCTGATGTCCAGTATGGCCACTACGGTAGTCATCTTAAAATCTTGCTATTGCTTTGCCTCATGAATGGAAAGTTATATTGACCTTGGGTTTTCACCAGAAGACTTTTTCTGATATCTAGTGGATCCACAATGAAAATGGTTCCATATGGACATTAAGTATAGCCACTACTGAATGGTGGTTATATTATTATGGGACTTTCATGAACAAAATATGTCTAGTTTGTCTTAGATAAAAATAGTGCTGATCTGATTTCCAATGTGGCCACCATGGTAACCATCTTGAAAATCTTGTTATTGCAACTCCTCTTAAAGTTATATTGACTTGGGGGATTTTATCGGAAGACATGGTGTCAGGTTGATCCAAAGTGAAAATTATTTCCACTTAAGACTTCCAATGTAGTCACCAGAGCAGCCATCTTGAAAATTTGTGTTTGTTGCTGGTCCTGACTTGAAAGTCATATCGGCATTTAGATTTCACTGGAAGACTTCTTATAGTGTCTTGTTGGTCTTAAATATAAATTGTCTGATACTCACCATTGCAGGCATCTTGAAAATCATATTGCTACTATGTTAACATTGGGTTTTCATCAGATGAATTATTATGTCTGGTTTGTACTAAATGAAAATT
The DNA here is from genome assembly GCA_016617855.1 of Megalonaias nervosa. NCBI lineage: Eukaryota > Metazoa > Mollusca > Bivalvia > Unionida > Unionidae > Megalonaias > Megalonaias nervosa. The sequence goes on from JAECUM010000926.1 coordinate 4,317, forward strand.
AACCTGGTCTGACATCCAGTATGGCCACCATGGCAGCCATTTTGAAAATCTCACTGCATCATCTTCTAAATGGAAAGTCATATCATCATTGGGATTTCACCAGAATAATTATGATACCTAGTTGTCCCTAAATGAAAATAGTGCCAATATGCCCTCAAATATGGCCACCATGGCAGCCAGCTGGAAAATCTTGTTGCTGTTCTTCTTAAATGGAAAGTCAGATCAATATGGGCTTCTTACCAGAAGACCTTTTATGATGTCTAGTTGGTCCAGAATGAAAATGGTTCCACTTGGACAATCAGTATGCCCACTACTGAATGGATGAATATATTAACTTTTCTCTAAACAAAATGAATGATGTCTATTTTGTCCTAAATACAAATTGTTCTGATATGGCATCCGTTGTGGCCACTATAGTAGGCATCATGAAAATCTTGTTATCTCAACTCCTCTTGGAAAGTCATATCAACATTTTGTTTTCACTGGAAGATATTGGATGAATAAAATATTATCTACTACACAATTTTTTGGTAAGAGCTATATCACTATCATAAACACACTTTGATTATGTATTTGCCCTTCAATCCCCCTCACAGGGACCCCATTGTAGAGGCCCAACAACTAGATGCCTCTTGCAGATGAATATCATATGGGCACCCAATGTACAAAGTTTGGTGAATTTCTATTGTGAAGTTTCAGAGTAGATAGTGTTATGGACAGATGGAGAGATGGAGGGTATCACAATACCCTCTGCTAAAGCGTGGTGATGAATATTCATTTGAAATGAGAGCTCATTTAGAATTATATGTACTCTCTGGTTTTTACTTAATTTACATTAATTTGTTTGTAACAGGGTGTGTAAATGTGTAAATCATGCAAAGATTTTACAAAATTGTGCACTTGTAAAAGAGTGAAGCATGAGAACTCCTGCAAACAAGTTCAAAACCACACATATATAAAAAGGCACTCAGTGCAGTATAGAATTTTTACTTAACTGTTAAGATAAACTAAATAAGAATCTAAAAAACAATTTAAAGGTATGGATACTGTTTTTTATCAAAATACTTTTGCCTATACCAAATTATACAGATGTAGGTCAGAAAAAAAAGTATGCTTGGAAATCAAGCTGGTTATTTAAAATGGAAAAATGTGTATACTTAGAGTAGTTCTGCAATGGATGCCCTTTCTTCTCATTAGCGTTGGTTCATTTCTGGGGATTATAGTCAAGCATGACTGGGAGGAAAATTATTGATTCTTTTTAACTTAAGTCAGTGGTGGCATAGTTGTGGAAAGTGAATAACAGAATGAAGCAAGTGAAGGATGAAGTGGAGTTCCTCACCATTGGATAACAATAATTCTAAAATGTTGTTATTGTGGGTTTAACCCTATTTTAGTACATGATAGGTTATGCATGACTGCCAGTAGAGCTGATGGAGGAAGAATGCTGAAAAATACAGGGAAGAACCACCAACCCACAGTAAGTTACCGACAAACTTTCTCACATTCCCATATTGGGCAAGACTGAGAATCAAACCTATGTGGACATGGGTGAGATGGCAGTGGTCAGCAAGATGTAAGATTATATTAATGGCCAAAGAAGGAACCAAAATTTGATGAAAAGCTGAAGACGTTTTGGCTGTTACAATACAGATGCTTACAACACATCACTTGCAAAAGTCTGAGTTACCTGATTATATGCCTTATAGCCCAAAGATATCCACGAGACAATACCAGTGAACTTTGGAAAATTCTACAATTGAACATAAAGGGCAGTTTCCTAACTTGTTGAGGCTGTCAAAGATATCTATGCACATGTCATGTCATGTGGCAGACTGAATGAGGGTTTTCAGCACAGAACACATTACACAGAAAAGGAATAGTTTAAACTCAGAATCATTCACCAGATTAATACACATTATACAGTTAAGGAATTGATTAAGCTTAGAATCATTCACCAGATTAATAAACATTACACAGTATAGGAATAAATTAAGCTCAGAATCATTCGCCAGATTAATAAACATTACACAGTTAAGGAATAGATTAAGCTCAGAATCAGTCTCCAGATTAATGCTTAGATGGGGATTTTTTTGATAATTTTGTTGCCATTACAGCCCAAACAGTCAAACAGGAAGAGAGATAGAAATTTAAGTGTTGGGTAAAAATGAACTGTGGTGCATTCTCCTCCCATTGTGGTTTTTTTTAAATTATGTATTCCCCTCTTGTTTGGGTGAAAGGGATTAGGCCTCCCACGCCCTATAGATACAATTCTGGCAGCATTTCTGAATAAATAACTTGCATTATTTTCAGAGCAAAGACCCTATCTTGATCTCTGACTTCAACTGTCAGTACATTGTGGAGTGGCATACAGAACATGCCTGCAGTGTATCCTATGTGAGCAATGATACCTGTATCCTTACTAAGGAAGAGAGCGATATAGATGTTGATCTCATTCCACTTACAAATGGATTAGGTAAGTAGTGATCCTCTGAGGATTAGGGTTTTGAGGCTTTGATAGTATAACAGTAATCTTAAAAATTCCAGCTGATAAACTGTTTAAATCCTTAAATTTTCAAATGCATGTTCTTTCTTTCCAATCAAGGTACCTTTTATAATTTTGTTCTGAAAGTTAGTGCAGCATAGTTGATGTAATTTTATTTTTAAAAAAGGCTAGACCTCACAATACGTTTTGGTGTAAATTTCAGTTAGTCACATTGTTCCTGTTTGTTACTGTATTAACATATGACTCTGTATTCACAAAAATTTCTCAGCTTCAGTGCCCACTCAAGTTTTGAAACTTTAATGAAATAAACTTGTATATTTTAACATTCTCATCTCAATACATTTTAGCATTGTTACTAGTCTATGCCTTTAAAATAAATAACAGAAAAGACTGAAGACAACAAACTTTGTAAAATTTAACAAATAATTTATTTCCTTATAATACAAAGTGAAAAATGAGAAAAAAGAACTTATGGTATTGTGAATTCCCAAAGAGATCCAAAATTGAAGATGATGACGTGTCTGTTATAGCATATGAAGTACTGATGTGTCAGCAGTCTCTTCTTCAATCACAAAATATTATTCCAGGTTTGAATTTAGTATAAATTCCAATGAATGTCTTTATCCAAGAATTTTATCTGAGTACTTTTGTATTTCCAGAGAAAATAATCACTTGAATGCAGTAATTTGAAGAAAATAAAATTCAACCCAAACTGGTCACAATATAGTACAACTTAAAGTGCTAGGTGTTAAAGCACGACTGGTAAAATCCTCACAGTCACAAGATCATATAGTTCTCTGCTTGATCTCAAGGTCACAATTATCATTTTCTAAAAACAACCATTACCTAATGGAAAATAACCTTCTATAATGATCTAATGAGCCTTTTTTATTTACAACACAACACAATAGCCTATAAAATTCACTTGGTAATCTCCAAAACCCTGACCCTGATCAACATATTTACTCCTTCTTTGTTTACATGAATAATAATTTGGTTAATAAGCTCATACACATAGGGAATAATGAAGCTGTTATTAGTTGTTTACATAAATGAAATAAAAAAAATGGCTATCAGGTCAAGCAGAAATGAACTCAATTTTAGACAAGGTCAAGTCCAGCAAACAATGTTACATTACAATAACATGTAATGAAATAAAAAAAATTAAAACTAACAGACAAACAATTAAATTAAATATACATAACACTTCCCCTCATAAAGAAAAAGAAAGATTTATACAATAAAGCTTTCTTTTTATTATAGGTCAAATATGCAGGTGGTAAAAAAAACATAAGATGAAATCTTGTGAATGACACAAAGTACACATGAAACAAAATTGTTGCTAAATGATCTTTCCAATTGTCATTGTAGATGTTGATATCATTGATGTAAGCATCACAATTATCTAGACCAGATGTAATCAAGTTCATTAAACATTGAAAAGTACTTGGTGAACCTTTCATCCCAAATGGCATCACTTTATATTGATAAAGTCCATTAGGAGTCATGAATGCTGAAATTTCCTTTGCCTGTTACATCAGTGGAATTTGCCAAAATCCTTTCAGAAGGTCAAATTTGGTGACATACTTTGCATTTCCAATTTTATCAGTGCAGTCATCGATTGTTGGTAATGGAAATGAATCTGTTTTAGTCACACTGTTTGCCTTTCTGTAATCGGTGCACATGCGGAAAGTATTATCTGGTTTTGGAACAAGTATACATGATGAAGTCCAGTTACTTTTACTTGGCTCTATGAAATCATTCTCCAGCAAATACTGAGTTTCTTTTTTCAAGAATTCCTGTTTGAGAGGGTTCATCCTGTATGGGTGTTGTTTCACAGGTGTAGAATTTTCAATTTCACTGTCATGGTAGATTTTGTTTGTTTTTGTAGGAACATCTGGAATAAGTGCTCATATTCAAGTAATATACTGTTTAAGTTCTTTCCTTTCTTGCTGCTGCAAATGTGTAAATTTCTGGTCCAGATTATTCATAATTTCTGAATTCCAAAGATTTGTTAATCCAAAATCAGTAGAGTCCGATTGCATTCCTTGACTTAAATCCTCACTGAGTGGTACAAATTCAACTAAATTAATTGCATGATACTGATACTCCTTTAATTTATTTACATTCCAGGAGTGCTATTATTATAATTTAACTCATTCATTTTCATCTTAACTTTGTAAGGGCCATAATACCTAATCTGAAGAAAATTTTGATGAATGAGCAAGAGAGACAGAACTCTACACCTGACTCAAAAGTTCTCTCCATTGTAATTCTGTCAAACCCATAATTTCACGTTTGAGTTGCTAAGTGCCAAATTCAAGCATAATTGGCTGGAAAATTCCAGACATAAAATTTGACCCTTGATCAGATTGGACAAATTTGAGAAAGCCAAATTGAGTAAAAAACTTTATCAAAGCTTTATTCTTGTTTTAGTTTTAATGTTCCTCAGAGGAATTTCCTCTGGGAATCTTGTTGATGCATACATTATGGTCAACAAAAGTATTGGTTACCTGACTTGGTCTTAGATAAACGACTGACACAATTTACCATTATTCTGTTAAATGGTTCATCAAATGCAGACAAACAATTAAATTATACATACATAACAGCATTTGAAACTTTAGTTTGTAAATTTCTTCAGAATTGAGTTTGTGTCTACAATCAGTCTGAGGAGCTTTGGGAATATATGATTTTATTATACAGATCAGATAAACCATAGTGAGACAGTACCTAGCAATCTTATATGTCACAAAGATCATATAGCACTTAGTGATATAATACTTTGTAAATTTATGTCACAGTCACATGATCAGATAGTACCTTGTGACACAGAACCAAGCAATCTAGTCTGTTGCACAGATCAGACAGCACTTAGTGAAACAATACCAAGCAATCTTATGTGACATTGTCACGCAGATCAGATAGCACTTTGTGACACATTACCTAGCACTCTTATGTGACAGTGGCGCATGATCAGATAGCAATTTGTGACACTATCAAGCAGTCTTATCTGGCAGTGTCACATGGTCAGATAGCACTTAGTAACACAATACTTAGCAATCATATGTCACTGTCACAGGATTAGATAGTATTGTGTGACATGATACCAAGCAGTCTTATGTGATAGTGTCACATAGATCAGGTAGGACTTAGTGGCACAGTACCAAGCAATCTCCTCCAGCAGTGTCACACAGCTCATATAGCATTTAGCGAAATAATATTTAGCATTCTTACCTGGTACTGTCACTGAGATATATAGAGTCTGTAAAATTAAATAATAAATACAATCTCAGATATGTGTTTGATATCAGATTTATGAAACTTATGAAATAGTACAGCATGCCACTGACTGCAAGTTGAACTGTTGTATAATGTTCATAGTTAATTCCTGTTTTCTGTTCTTAGCATCAGATACACCATACAGAGTCGAATTTACAAACTCACACAACGAGACTTACATCTATTTCCTGAATGTGTGTGGTGGACTTGGCATCCAGTGCCCAGATAATACCAACATGGAGACAGTGGCTGCATGCCAGAAAAAAAAAGGAGACTCTGACTTTGGGAAAAAGATGGGATTGACAGATCACCAGACTCTAAAGTATGCAGTGTTTTTTTTTCATCTCAACTATTGTTTGTAAAAAGCAAAACATGTAGTACTTATTCATAATACTTTCCATGGAAGCTATGGAGTATATCACCTTATAGTGAGGCTGCCTTAGAATAGATAGATACAGTACTTCCTCATTACAGCTCTCCATGAGAACCATGGAGTATGTCACCTTATAGTGAGACTGCCTTAGAATAGATTGATACAGTACTGCCTCATTACAGCCCTCTATGGGAGCTGTCGAGTATATCACCTTATAGTGAGACTGCCTTAGAATAGATAGATACAGTACTTCCTCATTACAGCCCACTATGTTTTTGTTGTTCTTGTTGTAGGGTTTAATGCCATATTTCAGCACAGGATAGGCTATACATGGCGGCCAGTATTAATGATGGAGGAGGAACCTGGAAAGAACCACCGACCCACGAGAAGCTACTGGCAAGTTTTCTCACATACCCAAATTGGCCGAATCCGAGACTTGAACCCATGCAGACAGAGGTGAGACAGCAGTGATCCATAATGGTGAGTGCTTTAGACCACTCGGCCACTCGGGGCCCTCAGTGAGAACCATAGAGTATATCACCATTCAGGTGGATCACCTTATAATGAACTACATGATACATATAAGTTGTACAACTACTCAGTTGAATGAGATCCATAACCATTCTTGCATTATAATTGGAATCTCAGTAATAAAGGACCGTGTAGTGAGAGAGTGCTGTACTGGTCTTCCACCTTCTATCTGCTTTTCTGCCTGTCCATCAAACTTTCCTTCAATCTGGCATTAAATTTTGTTTAAAGTTTTATATTTTGGCTATAACTCACTTTTATAACCATGGATTGTCAGCAGAAAGTGCATGCAAGCAGCTGGGGAAGTTATGACAGTTGGAAAGTAATGAGCAGGTCCAAAGGTTAAAGGTTGTAGTTATGAGACTACTAGATCAACAGAAAGTCAACATTTGTTGCAGTTTAATATAAGTGTATTGTGATATATTATGAAATGATGTTGTTTACCTACCTGTCTGTTAACATTTGCTTGTCCAGATCATAACTTTGTAATGGTTGGAGAAATTTTAAAGAAACTTTGCCCAAGTATATATCATGACTGCAATGTGGCCTGACATGGAATACCATCACATGTACGACTGTAGACTGTCAGCAGTGGCACTGTCTGATTGAAGCCTTATGCGCAATCTGAGGTGTGTTGAGTGATGAGTGAGTGGTATCTTGACCAGACAGTGTGTCATGTACCATCATACTTGTCAACTTGTACAGGTTACCCATAATTTGTACTTTGTTTTTTTTTCATTTTTGTCAGTGTACGGCCGTACAATCATTATGTACAGCTTTTTCTTATAAATATTCACATTTTAAAATTTTTTTAAAAAAATTTCTTTTTGTTAATCCCAGGATTCTGGACGTAATTTTTTTAAAAATCAAGCACGATCCAGAATCTTTTTTAGCTATGTGCAAGCAACTTGGGGACAACTCTAATATGCTTTGGAAAAGTGATGGAAGCTGGGAATGCCGAACTCTGGTTAAGTTGAAGTATCTTTCTTTAATTAAATGAATAAAAATATATTAATATTGAAGAAAGTGTTTAGATAGCTTCATTTCATTCAAGATTCTTATGATCCTTTTAACTATTTCGGTATTCCTGGCTTCCATCGCATTCCAGCCAACTGAAATGTAGGCCAACGGAACTTGAAAACATGTCCATTTGCTTGTGTGGGAAGTTGAATTTATTAGGAAAGAGACATCATTGAAAGTAAAGTCTGACTAAGACATTATAATTTTAATTTGTAGAAAACTGCCAATATGGGATGCCAGGTGTGTGAGATATTCCTAAAAATTTGACTTATCATTCCGATGTTAATTGGCATCTGAACACGCTACACAGTGCCGTTATTGGGCAGTAAGACCTTGATGTCCAAAAAATAAATATCAGGTTGAACTTTTACATTGTAGGACTACTGATTTATGGGGGGAAAATATAAATATGTAATAATGAGACCATGATAAATCCAAAGAATTTAATATTACGCCTTCAAAATTCGTTTTTCAGAATAACTTGCACCTATATTTTTTTTTACAAGTAGTGACACTTTTGTTTTTGAGTTGCTCCACACCTGGATTATGGAGCACTTATAGATGAGTTTGAGGATTACTGTATGCTGCCTGATGAGTGTTTGCCTGTATTAACAGACAATTGCCAGAAAAGGAGCTTTTGTAGCTACTGGCTGGATATTATCAGCCAGACAGTTAGTACTGGTGGCATCCGCTTCCCAAATCTGAAATTAGTTATTCAGCAACTACTTACCTTGCATCACAACAATGCAGACTGTGAAGATCTTTTTCTACAATGAAAAAAATACATACAGATTGTAGGAAGTCTCTGAATGCAGACACACTAACATCATTTTTACAGTGTAAAATTAACATTGACACCTGCTGCATAGGCTTTAAATCCCCTGATTACATTTTGAAAGGTGCAAAGGGTGGATGTGTTGCATATAATGTGTGTGTGTTACAACACACTCAAAATGAAAAGAATAAAATAAAATAAAGTTTCAGAGATGTAAATAATTATATAAATGTGTGTAAAATTAGTTCGTTTATGGCATTTGTTGTTTTAACACTGTTGATCTTTTATAATGTATGAATACATTTTTTGTGAAAGGTTTTTTTGGTCTTTTTGAGGTTTTTATTGGTCTGGCATACAGGTTTTCATCTCAAGAGGTTGACAGGTATGTGTACCATAGTCACACTCCCTGCCAGAAGATCAAGGTCATTGACTTGGCTCTTTGTCCTGCATATAACTTTTGAATCACTGAAGATACTAAATGAAACTTTGCCAAAGTAATCATAATGACTAGACAGGGTGTTGAATATCATAACCACGCCCCTTCCTCAGGATAGGTCATGGCAATGGAAAATGTAATTCTGTGACTATCATTGCCTGGAGTATAACATTTGAAGCATTGAAGATATTTTAATGAAACATTTTAGACAGTTATTTGTCATGTATAGCTGGCATGTCACATACCATAACTGTGCATCTGCCTCAGGGTCAAGGGCAATGTAATTCTTTGGTTTGTGTCCTTATCCAGAGTATGAAGATATTGTGTCAAAACTTGGGCCAGTTATACATCATGTGGTGTGTTGCATTACTATAGCCATCCCTGCTTCATGGTGAAGGTCACAGCAGGAGAATATGTAACTCTGACATTTATCCTTGTCTGGAGAGTAATGTTTGTGCTACTTGTGATCTTTTAATGAAACTTTAATTATATATCATGACTAGACAGCATATCACACTCCATAACTATGCCACTTGCCTCCAGATCAGGTTCTCTGAAAGGGAAAATACAATCAGTGGTCTTGATCCTTGTACAGGTATAACTTTTGAACCCCAAACATATTTGAATGAAACTTTAGGTTGATATATATCATGAGTTGACTGTGGATTGCATATTTAGGAGTTGCAACACCTGCGTTATTGTCAGATGTCACAACAAGGAATGATGTGAGGCATTGGCTTATTTCTTTATCCAGTCCTAACTTTTAACCTCTACAGATATTTTGATGAAACTTTACCCAGATTTACACCACATCATACAGTAGTCAAGTACATAGCTCAGATGTCTAGACCATTCTTACAGAAAGCATCATGAGATGGGTGTATCATGTGTCATTTGTGGTGCTCTTGCTGCTCCACTTTATGTGTTTTTATAAAAGCATAAGTTGTTACGTCATTTAATCTTTTCTGAGCAATTTATTGTCTGACAGCTTGGGTGGGTGGGAAAATCGTAGATCTAGTACATATGGTGGTACTTGGCTTTTACCACAAATTTGGTATCCAGTATAAAGAAAAAAATTGTCATAATAATTTTCATGTTGTCTACAAAGATTTCATTACAGTTGTTGCTTAGATTTGGAGTAAGTACCCTAAATTCTTTATAGTAGAGGGGTCATTTCTTGAAGCTGTTGCTATTGACTTAATATCCATTGAGTCTGTTATGACTCTATGGTCATAAACTAGGTAACAGAAAGAAGCAAAATTAACAAGTTTTGTAAATCTTAACAAATAATTTAATTGTCGGAGTTATAAATGAAAATGTGAGAGGAACTTGCAGTATTGTAAAGTGAATCCAAAATAATCCTGAAAGAGTTATATTGAAGTCCAAAGGAATGAAAAGTTCTGTATAAACTTCAGAACCAGAAATGTACTGGTCTGCCAAGAATCTTGATGTCAAAATGGTGTTGTCCAGAACTCTCTTGAATAATTCACAATAGTTTCAGAATATTATTATTGTCCAATTGAGCACTATCTGTTTCCACTGAATAGTCCAAACTGATGTATTTCCTCTCAAATAATACGTTAGTAGAACATAAAACATGTCTGCAGACTTGATGTTACAACAGGAACACAAGGAATAAGAATGACTCCAAAATAGGAATGAATCTGATTGCACGGTTCATTTGTTATATACACCTTTTATTAGACTATATTTCATAACATACCCCCACATGACAGATCATACTACCCAATAAATATTTAGAAATACCAATGCATGTGACCAAGACTATCCAATGGGAAGTTACTTAATTTTTCCAGAACTATCAAAAATCCTACCAGCCAATGAAAAATTATCCCTAAGTCATTAACAAGTCATATTATTAGGATTACTGTTAATAATTGTCCATATACATGGACATCTATTTATATATCATATGTAATTTTATGATTTTATATTCGTAGAACAGACCCTAGTCAAGCAGGCAAAATCTAACTAAAGATAATGACTACAATTTACAGCCATGAATAAAAATTACAAAAATTAGATAAAGTCATGTTACTTGTACATGGCCAGTTGGTCGCACACGAGGATAATTAAGCATAATTAAAAAAATTAAGTCATGCACCAGTAGTTGCGAAAATATAGATATACCTAACAGAGATCCCAGAATTCTTTTTAGTAGAGGGGTCATTTCTCGAAGCTCTTTTTATTGCCCTAATTTGCATTGAATCCCCAAAATTCTTTATTGAAGTAATTTCTTGAAGCTGTTGTTATTGCCTTAATTTGCAGCGAGTCCCTTAAATTCTTTATAGCAGAGGGGTCATTTCTTGAAGCTGTTATTATTTCCCTAATTTGCAGCAAGTCCCCTAAATTCTTTATAGTAGAGGGTCATTTCTTGAAGCTGCTGTTGTTGGCCTAATATGCAGTGAGTCCCCTAAATTCTTGATTGAATGAAGTCTTTTCTTAAAGTTGTTAGAATTTCAATTAGGGAAAACAATACTATTTATCTGACTACTGGGTTGTTATGACTGATGGATTTATCACATTTCATTTATACTTGTGTCCATTCAACAGAGAGGTGGGTAATTTGAAAATTTGAATGGGAACAGATTGCTTGGGATTTATAAGACTTGACCATATTTTTTTTCTCACACTTGAGCATTAGGGATATTGTGATACCATCTGTTTGACTGATTGCCACTCAGTATGTTTTTGTGTCCATAAGACTTATCTCCTAAACCACTTGTTGGAATTACACCACATTTCTGCTTGTTGGAAATACACCAAATTTATTGCATAAGTTGGTTACATTGTAATTATTGCTGGAGCAGTGGTTTTTGTCTCCTTCCCTGGGGGTCCCTTTGTAGGGGTCGCTCGTTAAATGTACATATATTACAATTACAGTGATGTTTTGAAATATCTTTATACCATTGCAGTAGTGGCATCCTGGTTAGGTCTGTCTGTCTCTCAGATGACCCAGTTAGATTTTCATGCCATTACAACTACTTTTCAGTTAGCAAATTCACAATATACTTTGACAGTCCACAAGGGGATCTTGATTTAATCCTGTATATTCCTATATACATCCATCCCAGGAAGCTTGTTAGCAAGATTTTACAAAAACCTGTGGACAAAGGTAATTAAATTTGGTACGCTTATTTTTGCCTGTATATTGAAGATCTGATAAGAATTTTATGGTATTTGACTTGTTCATAGATTTTTCTTAAAAAATTTTTATTTCTGCTTTTTCAGCATCAACCTTGTTATGCAAAACTACTTGGTCTTAAAAAAAAGTTAAATTCAGTAGCTATGTTTTCTGTTAATATGTACATAACCTGATTAAATTTATGAACAACTGAAATAATTTTTCTGATTAATTTTTGTATGACTGTTGGACTGACTCTTTGATGAATTCTTTTTAGTACCATTATATAGAAACTATTTGATCTGATCAAATAAGGTCTGGAATACATTATTGTTTTTCTTATTTAGATCACATGTTAGATATTTGAGCCATTTTTATACGTATTGGGAACTTAGGACATTCTGGACTTTGACTTTTTTGTCTTTAAAGGGGGCATCTGTCTTTTACAGATGATTTTTTTTTTATTACTTTAGAATTTAATGAATTTTTGACACTTGAATAATTGTGACTATTTCAATTTCCGTTTTTGACTTGTGATTAATTGTCACTATATCAATTTCAGTTTTTGACTCTTGAATATTTTCGACAATTTTTATTTCAGTTGTTTACTCTTTTTTAATAATTGTGACTTTATTTTTCACTTTTTTTATTCTTTTAAATAATTGTCAGTGTTTTTAGAGTCTGTAGGATAATGATTTCCTGTTAAATTAAAAAAGTGGTACATAGTTACACAGGTCCATATTTTAGTTATTAAAAAATATAACATAGATACACATGTCCATATTATAATTATTAAAAAATGGTACATAGATGTATAACTCCATATTTAAGTTATTAAAATATTGTACATAGTTACACAGGTCCATATTTTAATTATTGAAATATGGTACTTAGATACACAGGTGTTTATTTAAATCATTGTGGACAATAAAATACCTACTCTGTCTGAATTTCAGATATGCAGATGGAAAACTGACCTTGGAATATATGGGAGGAGATCTTTGCAATCATAATCACATGCAGAGAAGCACAATAATTAATTTCTATTGCAACAAGACTGCTGGTGAGTTCATGTTTTGGCTGTACTTAATAGATTGCAGTCTAATAACCTAAAAAACAATTAAACTTGCTACTACCAAAAATGCATTTCTTCATTAAATATGTTTCCCTAATCATAATACCTTAGGAGAACTACTAATACCTCACACATCCAGCCCTCCCAGATAACACTTTTAGCCAAAGGAAGCTAAAAGTTTTTTTATCCACCTAGGTGGTGGTCAGCAGAGTGATCTCCCCTTTGTATGGGTATTGGTGCCAAATCCTGTGAATATCTCATTTAATACTGGAGCGTGATGCATGCTGTCTTTATGGATGTAACTGGTTGGGGGGGCTGGAAGGGTGTATGTGTATTATGATTGGGTAAGTATTGTCGAAGAAACATCTTAATAGACAAAATTGGTTTCTTCTTTAAATACTTTACACAATCATAATGCCTTAGGAGAATAGTTAAGAGGAGGAGGGAGATACATCCTCCAGAAAGATCTTCTCCAGTCCCTAGGGTATGTGACACAGCTTCTTGATAACATGACTGGAGAAGACTCATTTGTCGGGGAGTGCTGCATAAGGGAAAAATTTCCCTCTCACAAATCCAAAGGAAGTTGTGAAGCTGCATCCATATGAAGCTGTTGAACAATCTGGAAGGGTAACCTTTGTGCCACAGGTAAAGGTTCCTCCAGATCAACTTGAACCTTTTAGGATGAGAGATCTTTGATAAGAACTAGAGAAGTGCACTTGGATCTCCGTCCCATGTCATGGATAATGATAGAGAACAGTTTCACATGTATGCAGTATTTGTGCTAACTGTTCAGACTTCAAGAGCCATTATATGGAGCAAATTCATTGCTGTGGTTTTAGTCCAATATGCAGGACAGATAGCCCACTTTATGGAGGATGAAAATTCCTGTGTTAATATATCATCTTTCCCTCTATGAAGGTAATGATGAGTGCTGATTAGTAGCTGAAGAACTCTGGTCAGTGCTTAGTAGGGGCATTGAACATGATACTGAGTCCCCAGGAAACTTTAGCTACAAATGTTATCTAGGAGGGCTGGATTTGCAAGGTAGTAGTAGTTCTCCTAAAGTATTATGATTTGGTCATATTCTCGAAGAAACATATTTTACTAGAAAAAATTTGGTTTCCTTATTGTAATCCATGACTGAAATAAGTATTAAATATAGAATAAAAACGAAAGTACTCTTGTCTGTTTTGACTCTCAAATTTAATAAAAGAAATTTTTATTGGTATTATTGGCATCAAGTCCATGTATCACATAAAATGGCCTTTGTTTTAAGAAGTGCCCTTTCCATTACAGAAAGTATCTCTTTTCCTAAAAGTGCCACTTTCCCCTCCCATCCTCTCTGTAAGAAATTCCCAGGTTTAACACTATTAAATAAACAAATAATTTACTCCAAAAAGAATCTTTCTGCTTGATGGCACCAGCAGGATTAGAAGCAGGGTTCGTCTCAAGGTATAGACAACAGGAGATGAGCCAACAACTTTATTAAGCTAAACAGGGAAAACTGTGTCATGCAGTTGTATTTTGATCTGTGTAGATAGCTGGAGTTATATAGATAGAAATTATGTCATTCTTTTACACTGCTTAGGAGAAGCCCAGTCTTACACGAGTGTCACCATGGGTGCACATTTTCCAGTTTGACAGTTTTACTTTGAATTTCAAAATACGACATTTGTTTAGTTCTTGCAGATTAATAGTGAGTAAGAATTCTTTAAGGCATGCATTTCAGAGATTATGTGCTCAGTTTGACAGTATTTAGATGGGGTGGGGTCAGTTTTTAATTATAAAACATCTATACAGCTACCATATATACTTATATACAAGTCAGATCCATCTGCAAGCTGCATTAACCCAAATCTGCTATCTCATGCATTGACAAATCAGGGTCTATGTACTTTTTTTAGGAGTAATCAATAGAACAACATAGACCATGATTTTCTGGTGCATTGTGTGATGGTCGATCAGGGTCTATCTTGTTTGCAGTTGTACCTGAGTATATGTAGGTTTGATTTATTTTGTTTGTGCCAGTTTGTTTCACTAGCAAGAATCACTCATTGTTTCAAATTTTAATAATTCATCGGTGAGAAGTATTTTTTATTGAAACACTTTATCTGGGGATTTTGAGTTATTTGAAGGACCTTTAATCTGTTTGTCCATTTCCTATCCATCTGTCTGCAATTCCATCTCATTCCAAAATAATGGGTGGATTTAACCAAACTTGCTACCAGAGCTGGGTCAAAAGAATAATTTAGATGTGTTTATCATACCATGACATGTACCACCGTATATTGTAATTATATAAGAGACCAACAATTTGTTTCCTTAAAATTTCTATCTTTCAGTGGCTGGAACAAATCTTGCTCTGATTTACAGCAAAAAATAACACCATATTATATCCGCTGTATTATTTGAAGGAAATAATTATCTTGAGTTAAAGAAATTGAAATTTCTCAGCTCAAAAGAAAATTACAGCCTTCCCCCCAAATTAAATGGTCAGTATCATATAGTAGATAAATTTGTTATGTGTATGTTAATTGTTATATAAGTTGTAATCTAAAAACTGTCACTTAAGTAGGATGTTTAAACTTGCACTATTGCTGACACTCTCTTAAAAAAAAGGCATTGTGCTGACATTAGAGAGCTTGCTTTTAAAAATAGGAAGTGTGGGCACTGAAGCCTACAGTTTGCTAGCCACCCTATATATTAATAGGCAGGTAAACTTTGAGTGTGATGTCAGCACCCAGGCAAGATATATGTCAGAGAGGACCAGTAAACATACAAATGAGAAAATATTCTGTAGGTTTGAAACATTATGTAAAATTCACACAGAAAACAACTGCTCTCCTGAAAATCTCAGGGTGATTTACAGTCTTACAAAGGAATACATGTACTTAACACATTAACATATGCTAGTAAATAACTATTTAAAAATGAGTTTTTTGTTGTCTATGTTTCAATTCGAAATTTGTCTAATATGTAGATTTGACCCCAAATATCTTTTCACATTTGGCCACCATGTTGGCACGCTTGACTTCTGTCAGATTTGTGATTGAAGGAGCATAACTTAAATTATATTTGTAATATTCAAAACTAATTGTGACAGTGTAACTGTTTTGTAACATAATTTTAATAATTTTCTGAGTTACTGTGTCATTAAAAATGAAAACGAGAGCTAATAATTATTAAATCTGCAATAAGATTACTCAGGAATTTTTGTATATTCCATACTGATGGAAAATACTGATGTACCAGTACAGTGAATAAGTACTGTGATACGCATCTCTACTTTGTCCTGTATATACTAGCATATAAGTTGGGTCCAGCTTCAAACAAAAACTAGAATCTGCTGGCGCATTATGTGAGTGCAGATTAGGGTCTGTGCTGTTTGTTCTACTGATTATTTCTAACAAACTGCATAGACCTAGATCTGCCATTGCATAAGGTACTGGCATATCTGGGTCTTTGCAGTTTGCATTTGGATCATACTTATAAGTGAGCATATGATGTAAATAGGTTGCCCATGTGATATTCATATGCAAGAAGTGTAGAGTTTTCACCACTCATACGTAATTTCTGGAAAAAATCCAAGGTCAAATATAAAATAATTGCAATGACACGGTTGAATTTTATTTTGCCAAACATTTAAACATGGAGTAACAGCATGAGGATTCATAATACATGTAATGGATTTTGGGTTAGAAACCCTGGGTCAGGGTTTGGTGGCAGAATATGTAATAGAAAACTTGTGGATTACTGTGGCTCACCATGGAAGGAGCTTCTGTATGTTTTGAAATTTTATTTTAGAGAAAGTCCTTTTATACATTTGAATTCAACAAATGGTAGCTCAGACCCAGCAGTTTGGTAGCCCAGACCCAGTATTTTTGGTAGCCATGACCTAGTATGTTTGGTAGCCCAGACCCTGCAGTTTGGTAGCCCCGACCCAGCATTTTGTTAGCCCAGACCAAGCATCCCTGTTAAGAAGCTGAAGTAATTTCTTATTTCATAATCATGAAGCTTATTTTTATTGACATAATGCACATTTAAAACACATCAAACACATTTACAGAGCAATATGTGTTTTCTCTGTACTTCAGTGAATAAAGGTCGTGGTCAGCCAGAATTCAGTGACGAAGATGACTGTATGTACATATTTGACTGGGGGACCAAGTATGCTTGTTTGGAACACCCTGTACTGGGAGAGTGTAGAGTGGATTACAAGAACAAGAGGTTTGACCTGTCTGACCTTGTCAAAAGAACGGGTAATTATAAACTTGTTATTTGTCCATGATCTTTATTGGAGGTGAGAAAATCACATTTGACTTGAGAAAAACAATATCGATGGCTATCACCAAAATTTTATAAATGATAATACAATATATATGAATGGAAGGGACCAAGCAGTGTACATTGTAATAATATTTATTTTGTAGCATGCCACATACTGTCCAACCTTCCACAGTGCTTATCTAACGTCAGCAGTCATGGCTGCTTATCTAACATTAGCAGCCATGGCTGGTGAAGAGGAGTTTCACTGTAATAAAAAAGCACAGTATATTCACAAGTAAAGTACTTAAATAGGATAAAGAGATATTGTATAAGCATTCAACATATATTTGTTTTGATTCTTAGTATATGTTTATTTTTGTACTTACTTTTTAAACTCAATGTATCTACTATTTATAGTGCCATTCACAACCCTTGAATAGCAAGAATAAAATTAAGCTCTTGTACATTATTTTCATTAGGTGATTAATAAACAAAAACTCAGATCAGTAGATAGGATTGTCACCTCTGTGTATAAAGTGAATTGTAAATCCATCTTGAAAATATCCAGTTATTTCATTATTTGTTTTGAGAGATTAGTATCCTTCATTTGGAAAGAAAACATGAATTAGTCTTTGTCTAGTCTATACATATTTTTTCATTATGTATTTTCTTTTTTGTTCATTACAAATTTCCTGATATTTCATATTATTTGGATATGTTTGTAAGTTATATTTCACTAATAACTGACCTGTCATGATTTACTTGTGTTTTGTGATGAAGGTTACATCATTTTGTCACCTACAGGTGGTAATTGGGAGGCATTGCATGAGGTAGACCAAGGTGATTCAGACAAGACTGGATCCTACTTCATCAACATTTGTAATGACCTTCTGTTGGAGGGCCAGGCTGTACAATGTCACCCTGATAGTTCAGTTTGTTACAAAGGTAAATATAAATCTGATATGGAGGATTAAATATATAATGCTTTAGATTAATTGTCAGTAATTTTGTAAATTCAACCTAATTACGGTACAAATTTGAGTGATTTTACTCATTTGTAATACAACTATAATTTTAACCAGTTTGTTATGTAATGTCTATACAACCTTGGTTTTTTAAGATTGTTACAATTTTATGCTTGTTATAATTCTGTGATTTACATATATAAAACATGCCCCATGCATAAAAAGTGCAATCCATCATGGGTGCACATGTACTTAAATTGTATGTGCATAACTTGGAACACTTACATTGCTTAGCTAGACTTCTGTTTGATATGTAGTATTAGACTTCATTAACCAAGGCCAAGATCATCCACTAAAGCACATAATTAACCATAATGTGTCACCTTTACCATCTGTCTCTATAGTTCACTACCCAAGTTAATTATCTGTGTATCTGTCTATTAATTGAACTGTCAATCTATCCACATGTACTTTGTTATGTTGAGTATTCAGTAAAGAAACCTGAAATAAGAAATGGAAAAGAAGTTTATCAAATATCAGTAAGATGTCATTATGGCCATGGATGAATGCCAGAATCAGGCCATGGTTGAATGCCAGAATCAGGCCATGGACCATGTTTGATCCTGATTTGAATTTTCATATTAGATTCAGTGGAGTTGGTTAGGGAATCGGAAAAACTTTATAGGAAATACCTCCGATGTTTTAATCTTTACATGTTTTTCATTCAGAGCATTTGCAGAATCATTGTTTTGCTTGCATTATCAAGAAATGTCAACTAATAAACAAAACAGGACAATAATCCTCTTTGAAAATTTAAATAGTTGCACAGAAGTTCAAAATGGAATATTCAGATTCTTGGAAAAAAGCAAGCAAGGCAACAGTTAAGTTTTTTGGACATCATGTCATGACCATATGAGTATTACTCAGGGCACCACCATGTAAAATTTAAAAAAGAAACAACCAAAAACAATGCTTACAATGCTTACACTGAGTTGAGACATCTTTCCAAATGTCATTGACCTCCATGGGGTTTGGAAATGCATTTTCTGAAAATAACTCAAGGTCATTAGGGGTCAAGTTCACTTTATGAACTTTTTATTTGAACATAACATTGTCTTCACTACATCAGCTTACACTCACTCTGCAGGAAGTCAGTCCCGATTATGTCATAGAACTACATAGTGGTGACTTACCTCCTCAAAGGGACCGCTCCGGTAACCTAAGTGGTTTTAGCATCTGCCTCTCATGGAGGTCGCTGTAAAAAGGCACTCTAGCAGCTGCCTCGCTTGGTGCTCAGCATTAAGAGGTTGGTGTTAGGACTGGTCATCCTGATTTCAGGATAATGTGACTGGCTGGGACATTATGCCCTATGCCTGCAGCATGATGCCCCAGTACTAGACGTCACTATAAACTGCCACACTGCAGACATCATAGCAATTGACTGAAATTGTTAAAAGCTACATTAAAAATCTAAATCACACACATGCACCTCCTCAGATGGGGGGGGGGGCACATGTGTATGCTGGTTTGGCTGTTTCTCCATTGGTGCTGCCAACTTCGGATCAGTATACAAATTAGACACTTTTCCAGCAGACTCAACTGCCTAGGTAACATTCTTGCCAGAACGGGTCAGGTTATTTATATGGAATGGTCCCTTCATTCACCAGTTTCTTTATCAGATTTGTGCACTTTGTATCATCCAGTGATCATTCCTTTTGTGATAAGGTGGAACCACAAATGGTCCACCTTTGTCTAACCGGTTTCAGACCCTGAACCTAGGGCAGTGGATGCACTGTTAATGAATTTGGAGGGATTATGGACCTTGGGCCTTTGCCTCTCCCCCCCCCCCCCCCCCCCGGTACCCAGCCTTAGTACCAAAACTAATTGCAAGATAATTCTGATAGCCCGTCTCAGATCAGACAAGACTTGACAAAACCTACTCAATCTAGCAGTAGACCTGCCCAGGAAGATGATTATGCCTAAACCAAATCTTCTCAGCCACAGTTGCAGGTGTTCCTCCACTGCCCAGAATGTCTTCTCCTTCATGCCTGTTTTTTTTTTTCAGGACAGCCTTGTGAGAATAAAAATTTAGACATTCAGTTTTCGAGAGAATCTTGAGAGAAAGAAGACCCTCCTCTTCCATTCAGAAGGCTTGTTTTCTGGGACTGATGCCAAGTCAGTAGCATCATCCTTTTTATTGTCATGATGGCTAACTTTTTGCTTTGGCTCTATGAGGAGAAAAGGTTGGCACCAGTTACCATCAGAGGCCATCACTCCATGATATCTGACATATTTAGGCATCATGGCAGAAGAAATTTATGTTAGGATAAAGATCTATCATACCTGCTTGCCAGTTTTGATTTGAATAGGCCACAGTCTGTTCCCAAAATGTGATCTGTTCAAAAATGGCTCAGTTTAGATACTTTTGAACCTTTAGCCTGGACCTCACTGAAGCTGTTATCTTACAAAACTTGTTTCCTGATAGCTTTAGCTTTCGCATGCAGAGTGAGTGAGTTACATGCCCTTTCAGTCAACCTGAATGATCTTCAGCTCTGATAGGATGATTTGATGATCCTCATAACATGACCAGGCTTTGTAGCCAAGAACTGGTTACCATCAGTGAGCAATTAGAGTCATCATTTGCTCCTTTTCGTCATAGATAAGTTTTGAACAGTGGTCATGCAAGATCCTCTCTGGACCCTCAAGCACAGCTTGTAACACACAGAAATAAGTTGGGACAAGTACAGTTGACTCGTTCTTCCCAAGAAGGTAGGAAAGCAGGATATCACCTCTCAAGCCCTAGTGGCAGCAATGGGAGGTAATGGGCAAGAGTTCTTGCTCATTGTATGATACAGAACAGATAAAGTTTAATCTTTTACTAGGGCTGGATTTGGGAGGTAGCAGGCTTATATTTATGTATTCTTGGAGAAACATAATTTAATTGAAACTTTGCTTTTCATTGAGAAGCTTTTTATGTTGTTGGTCATCTTGAAAATCTTGTTATCACTACTTTTCCAGAAGAGATTGTCCTACAGACATGGTGTTTTCATTGAAAGGCATGAGATCTAGTCCAGAATAAAAATAGTGCAGTTGAATGGTGGCCACTTTGAAAATCTTATTACTATTTATCTTTAAGGGATAGCCATATCAACATGGGGTTGTCATTACAAAATTTCTTACTATATGTAGTTGGTCTTAAATGAAAATATGCCAGTGTGACCTCCCCTGATTTTAAAAGTCTCAAAACAGCTAATTTTCCTGAATGAAAGGCCACACTAACATTTGAAGAAAACAAGAACACTTTTTTCTTGATATAGAGTTATTCCCACATTAAAATGATGCTAATGTAACCTACAAAATGGCTGCCATCCCAAAAGTCTTTATATGGCTATTTCTTCTGAATGGCAGGTCTTATTGGCATGGGTTTCACTGAAACTATTACTAGGGCAACATGTAGCTAGTTTTGAATGAAAATGGTTTTCAGCTTACCATGGACATGGCACGATAATGACCATCTCTAAGATGTTATTACTGCCCTTCTTGCATTAAAGAGGGCATTGGCATGGGGTTTTCACAAAAACTCTACTTGGAATATTTAATTACTTCTGAAAGAAAATGGTGTAGGTCAAACTACCAACATCTCCACACACTTGTGAAGGCATTTTGAAAACCAGATCCAACTGACCTTGGAGTTTATGAATACAATGACTTTGTACATATGCAAGTAAATTTTGACTAGACTTTATATTTAGGTCTGTTCAATGAACAAGTTTATAGCTGGCACTATGACATTGATTTTAGGATAAAAGGTTTTGACTCCAGTTTATAAATTCTGGTTTGTGATCATGATAATTCAGAGTAGTATGAATCGATTTATATCAATGCCTCTTAAATAATTTTGGATATTTTTTTCTCCAAAAAGTAGTCACTTATAGATATTTATTGGGATTTAACTAAACTTAGCATATGGGTATATCTTGTAGACAGTTCATTGCTTTTTAACTCATGTTTCTGTAAGTATGTATATAATTGGTTTTGTGTTCTTTTTCTTTTACAGGTAAAAAGTCTTTAAATATCCCATCTTGTTTAAAATATGAAAGTGTAAGCTCGAACTATAAAGTTACATGGAAAAAATCTGCTTTTGTACTTTCTTAGCTAGAAATTAACTCTTGATTGAAATTCAGTTATCTTTTATCTTATAAGAAGATAGTGTTCATTTGTATTATTCTTTCAGATATTTGGAAAAAAATGACCTGATGTACTGCACGAAAAGTAGTTAAGAAGTATTAATTTTACCAGTCCTCTGAATTATGTGTTATCTGGATTCAATTGTATATGAATTAAATATTTTAATATTACTAGATGTAATATAAAATGTACTCATGTGCTATTAGAGTGAGTTTTCAAAATTTTTCAGTTGGAAAGTAATTCAGTTGGAAATTTGTTAAAAAATTGAAAGTGGATATTTCATGTTTCAGTTCCTTTCAGTAGCTTAATACACATATGTAGTTTTACCCCCTTTTGAGGAGAATTGTTTCCGTTGTTCTCCTCAGATATTAATTTGTTTATGCAGAAGTGTTTTATCACTTACCATCATGTAATTTAACATTTACTTTTTTTTTTATATGACCCATGTACAATATAAATTTCTTATTTTACAGATGGTGCCAAAGTAACAAATCTTGGTCGGTATACCCAGAGTCCAGTTTATGATCCATCATCCAAAACGATCCAGTTGACTTACACGAAAGGGGATTCCTGCACTGATAACAAGCAGATTCAGTCCATCATTACATTTATCTGTAAACCTGGTAAGTAATATCTTAAGGGTCTTGAGATTTAAGGCCTAATACTTGATTTTAAGTCTGATTCCATCCAACACAACTTTGTTAATGAAAAATTTGTTGAGGATAAGAAATTTTTTTTTGAAATGTTTATGCTAGTTCACTCATCTCATGAAAGGCAAAAAGGAACCTATAGCACCTAGAATTTCTTGTTCAGTTTTGTGTGAGACCATATACTTGCATTTTGGTAAAAAGTAGATCTTTCTTTGCTGCCTGGTAACTGTTAGTCAGTTTTAGTACAGCATTTTTTAAATGACCCATTGACAGCCAGGTTGGTGGGAATGTTTACCTTGTAGTATTTGGACTCCAAAGGTTTGGGTTTTTCAAGCAGTCCTGAGGAGCCAGTTAGTCATCTACAAGGCTTTTACGATGTCGGATATATAGTTTGGTTATTTTTGAGGAGAATAGTCTAATTTTTAAAAAAGTTGAAAATCTTATTGTTTGTGGAGAAATCTGCATTTCTCTTAAATGTCAGTTACTTGTATAGACCTTTCGTTTTGTACTGCCAAATAACTGTTGCACGACTAATGTTGATGATAAAAAGCTTTGCAGTCATAGAGTTCCATCTATATGTCTATAAATATGTCAGTCCATTGGTATATTCAGGGAATCTATGAATTTGAACTCTTGATTCAAAGTTCAGTATGACTACAATGAATTTGAACTATCACTACAGTGAATTTGAATTCTGAGTCAAAGTTCTGTATGACTACAATGAATTTGAATTCTGAGTAAAAGTTCACTTTGACTACAATGAATTGGAACTCTGAGTCAAATTTCACTCTGACTACAATGAATTGGAACTCAAAGTTCACTATGACTACAGTGTATTTGAATTCTGAGTCAAAGTTCAGTATGACTACAGTGAGTTTAAACTCTGATTCAAAGTTCAGTAGGACAACATTTATTGTTTACACTATGATTGCATTTATTGTTTACACTGTGATTACATTTACTGTTTGCAAAACTGGATTGGCATCAGATAAATATCAGGTCAGAGATCAAGGTCACAACATTTTGGTGCTGTTTACACAGATGAGATTGAAACTTTCAAATCTGATAATTTTAAGATGTTTTTCATTTGTAGTCACAATTAGTCAAATTAAACAATTGTAACATTCATGACAGGCAGGATCAGGCTGAATTTTTTGTGTTGTTATCAGACAATTCTTTACTTTACTATAGGTGATTTACAAACTGGTCCAGTTTTGACCAGGAAGTCTGATGACCACTGTATTTATGAGTTCCAGTGGTACACTGCAGCCGCTTGCATATTAGGACGTAAGAAGGGGTCTAACTGCAAGGTGTATGATGATGATGCTGGTATGTAACAGTGTACATAAGTAAAAGATTTTCCTTTGTTGATTTAATACATACATGTAAAAACTTCATGAATCATTTTTGAGAATTTAGTGAGAGATCAATTTGTGAAAGTAATTTTCACACACATTGTAACAAAGTAGTTCTTTATTATGTACACTTCAAGGTAGCATTGGCAAAAGTTGTATATAGAAACTGGAAAATATGTCTAAGAAATTCAGCTGTTATGTTCTTTATACTTATATATACCACCCAATAGAAAAATATTCATTGATAACACTTTTTAAAAGAGATGCTGCTTAACACATTTGGCCAGTGAGATGTAAACTTTTAAGTTATGCATTTTCAGGATAAACAGTGTAGCAGATTCTTAATATAGGGGACTAATTTTTATCTAAAAATCTTTTTGATTTAAAATCAATAATTAATTATTTATATTAATACAGTATTCCTTTTTGAATTTTAAGGGTATAACTTTGACATGTCACGGCTCACGAAGCCCAGTGGTTCCTATTATCAAACAAATGACAGTATGTATGATTACTTCATAAATGTGTGTGGACCACTTACCGGTACACTATGTGATAATGGAGCAGTAAGCAATCCAGGTATCTGCCAGACCAAGAATAATGGAACCAAAGAGTAAGTCTGAGATGTCTGTAAAAGTTTTAGTGTCGGCAGTTAAATGAAAGTGGGGGTGGCAGTTTCAGTTTTAGTGATGGTAGTGATAAGAGGAGGAGGAGTAGTAGCAGCAGCAATAGTATTAGTAGTAGTAGCAGCAGTAGTTGAAGTAGTGGTAGAGGGGCTTGTGGAGGTAGTTATGATTACAGTAGTTTTGAAAATACTACTACTACTACTACTACTAATGACTTTGAATTTTTTCATTCGAACACTACTGTATGTTGATCTGTGAATAGGATATGTTTGTTGTACTGCCAACAGAATTAAAGCATAATTTTGTGGACCAAAAAATCATGACTTACTTGAATTTTGTTTTGGATCAATATTACTTTCTTGCTACTTCTAGTACTTAATGATTGTGCAACTGTCGCTCAAAATACCATTAGGTTCATATTTTATAATTTCTTTCTCAAGTACATGACCTGATCATGATAAAGCTGGAGTAGTTCCACCAGTTCAAAAATCTGGCCCTCCCGGAGTGAAGAAAAAGACAGTCTTTTTGCTATAACTAGCCAAGAGACTCGAGGTTTTAAACATTGCATCCCAGGCAGGAAGTGATATGAGAGTGGTTTGCCCTTGGATAGGGTTGGTGCCAGTAATTAATTCTGCTTGTGCCTAGTCAGTGCATTTGTTCAGGAGGCCTTGCAAATACATTTTTTGTGATTCTTTGCAGGTTTGAGTAATCTGAGCAGTTTTGTCAATGCAAGTGCACCATAATTTCCCAGTTTCTCATGGAAAAATTTTCATTTTTTTCTCATTGTAGATAAATATTTTGTCACTCATTTGTCTATTTTGTCATACAAAAAGCTATACAATACCATGTTAATTCCTGACTCAGATGCTCAGTAGTACTTGCATTACATATTGGCACTAAACTGTATTGCATCATGACTTTGTAATAGAAGTATAACATTTTGATCTTGTATTTTAAGGAATATACTCTTTGAACCTTTTTGTTTTACTAGCTCTGCTTGCCTCAGACCAGTAGAACTTATGGGATGGCCTATTTGTCCATCAGTTGTTGGTCAGGTAGCACAAGTTTGCAATCGCTGCTTCTCTCAAACTACTTGGAGGATTGCAAGTAAACTTTACACACATGTTCATCCCAGTGTTGTTGTTGTTGTAGGCTTAATGCCATTTATCATCACATGATAGGCTATACATGGTGGTCAGTATAACTGGTGAAGGAATAAATGCAGTAAAGCCCTGTAAGAAGCACTGATCCATTGGAAGTTAAAGGCAAGTTTTCTCACATACCCACATTGCCGAGTCCAAGAATCAAACCCATCCAGACAGAGGTGAATAGCAGTGATTTGTAAAGGTGAGCACACTTTAGACTACTCGGCTTAATGCCCCTCATCCCAGTATATGGTTTGTCCTAGATCAAAATGCTGCTACTCGGACATCCAATATGGCTGCCACAATGACAGTCTTGAAAATCTCATTATTATTCCTTCTGAATGAAAACTTATATTGACATGGGTGTTATTGCCAGAAGAATTCATATGTCTGTTTGTTCCTGAGTGGAAATTGTACTGGTCTGACCTCCAGAAGGGCCACCATGACTGTAGTCGTGAAAATCATGTTACTGTTACTCCTCCTGGATGGATAGCCATATTAACATGGGTTTGTCATCAAAGATTTCTTATGATATATATAGTTATTATTATATGCTCATTTTTTTCTCCATTAATTTTACATTGTCAGAATCGTTCAGTATTTTATGATATTGCACTCACATGCAGTTCATATTACACTCACATATATGACACATGTGCCTAATAGTGTATTAGGAACTACTTTGTAAACAAATCATGTACACTCACTTAGTAGATGCTTTACATTTTGGTTGATTAAATTTGTTTCTGAATGAACTAAAGCAGCTGTTTCGTGGACTGCCACATTCCGCGTTTGATACAATTTTTAGGAATTAGGCTAGCGATAGATGCCAAAACAGGTAATAAAATTGCTGGGTCCCTACAAATAACATGCAAGTGACAAGGAATAAACTGTCTTCTTAGCTGATAATAAGAATGGCAAAAAATATACTTACAGTTTTACATCCTGAATTTCCTCAAAATGTACTTTCTTAGTTCTGCAAATCCGAATTACATGAGCCATGTCATGGGTTCTAAAGCTTGATTACACACTTTGAAATTGTAATGTAATTTTGACTACATTTCAAGTGCAGTTACATCCTCCTTCCTGCACTCAAAATGAAATGAACATTATATTCCATAGCATCTTTTTGATAATTACAATTGAAAGAATTCATATTTTTCGAACATTATGATTTCAAACATTCAATGGCAGAACAGAAACACATTTACAGATGTCAACACGCTGCTCTGCTGCCGAAATCTGATGTACTTCATGTAGAATTGGCACAGATAAATCCAGTCCATAATCACAAAATTTTGTAGAATTGACAAAAATACCAAAATCTATTCATTCCAAACTGAATGGAATAGTTGTTGCAGTGCGCATTCATTTACAATATAATTCAAAATTTCAGTTTTAAGTAGACCCAAATGCCATTTTCTTTCCAAAGTGCTGTCTAGCATGCAACTAAGTTCAAATTTATCTGGGCGGAGTTATGTGTGCATTAATAATGCTGTTCTTGTGTACTGATGAATCTGCACTTGTGTATTTAGTTTGGAATACAGCAAAAATTTAGTTACTTTGTTTCTTGAAATGCATTTTTGTTTATATAATTAAGCCTTACATAGAATAAGAAAATGAGCATATAATAAAAAGGCATTTGTATGGGAAAATATGAACTCGTTTTGTCAGATGGATATACTGCACTCCCAAGTTTGTGCAGTGTATCATCCGAAAAACTTGTTCATATTTTCCCATACAAATGCAGTAACCTAAGTCCTAAATGAAAATGGTGATCTTTAATCCAGTTTGACCATCATGTTATATTTAATCCAGTATGACCATCATGTTATCTTTAATCCAGTATGACCATCATGTTATCTTTAATCCAGTATGACCATCGTGTTATCTTTAATCCAGTATGACCATCATGTTATCTTTAATCCAGTATGACCATCATGTTATCTTTAATCCATTATGACCATCATGTTATCTTTAATACCTAATCACTACTTGTTTTAAATGGAAAATCATATCAATATCAGATTTAAACAAAAGATCTGTTATGTTATCTAGTTCATTCTTAAAAAAATTATCCCAGTCTTAAAATCTTTTTATTGCTATTACTTGGGAATGGATGGTCACATTTAAAAATAAAATTTTCACCAAAAGACTTGTTACAGTATCTAGCTTATCCTGAATGAGATCTGTTATCACGTCTGGCTGCCACAACAGTCATCATGAAATCTTGTTATTAATTATTGCTGCTACTCCTGAATGGATGCTTACATCAAAATGAGGTTGTTGGTAAAAGAATTATCATCTTCTTAACTGATACAAGGGTGACCAAAGGTTGTGTTGCTTTTAAGCTAGAGAATGGGTTATCATTCAGAGAGGGAATCCAGCATTTTATTCCCTAGAAGAATACATATGGTATAGGTGGAAAGCTTATCATTACCACCACATATTACCTACTCTCCTAATGTTAATATGATCAAGGAATGTATTCAAAGGAGAAAGCAAAGGTTTTCAGTAAATTATGTTCCCCTGGGAATACTTTTGATCACATTACTTAAAAACACTCCCATCCACCCCACCATGTGAACATCCTCATTTATATATATCTCAGCTTAAAAACTAGCAACAATTGCTGGTGTTAAGGGGAGGTAATGGACAAGATTTATTGCATTTTGTCTACAGGATACAGTCAGAAAAGACAAACTTTCATCTTTTAGCAAAGCTGAATTCAGAAGGTTGCAGGCTTATATCCCAAACATTAATGTGATTTGGTAAGTATTCTCAGAAAAACAAAATTTACTAAAAAAATTGGCTTTCAAGCGAATGATCATTTATTCTCAGTAATTAGATCATTTTCGCAATTCCTTCAAGCATTTTCAGTTTCTTAGAGTCTATTTCACTATAAGCTTGGCATGATCCATGACTCTTTTCACTTGTATATATTCCTTTTTTTGTTCTACTTAATTACAGTAACAGTGGGCAGGATTAGATATGGGGCTTTGAAGGGTTTATGCTTAAGGTGATCACAACACATCACATAGTCTACACAGAGTGTCAGTCAGACTGTGTAGCAGTGAAATCTGCACTTTGTAGCTGGAGGACAGATGGGCAAATTTTGGCTATGCAGCTGTCCTGGTTCCATATACTCTAAACTTGTTCAGCACAAAACTCAAGTTCGATTTCAAGGCCCCAAAATAGATATCATACATAAGGTGCACCTTTGTCAGCAAAATTTGGCAAACTAGTTGAGACCCAAGTTATGAAAAATTTGAAAAGTTCCACAAGTCTTTCTTTATTCCTATCAGAGGTAAATAGTGTTAAATTTTGAGACTTTAGTTTGAGCATGAGGTTCCTGCTATAAAAGTTTTGAGAATATAGATCCAGGTCTAGTGAAAGAACCAGCAAAAGATTCTCAACATGCAGACACTTTCAGCCTTTCTGCTGATGTTGCCTCAGTAGCAGAGTTATTGAGATCACAGTTACCTGGGGCCAAGAAGTTGCTGGTGAAGAAAAGGGCCCATCATTCTTTGCCTCCTCAGGTCCTGCACATAACCCCAGAATCGTGATTGCCCAATTTGCCACCACACTTTTCCAATCATGCCAGCACTGTACAGGCACTGGATCAGTATTGTATGGTAAGGTGACGTATATGAACCAGCTCTGAAGAACCTCAATGCACATACACCTCAGCATTAGCTGTGGTGATCTAAGCATTTGACCGCTGTTAACAGGCCTTGGGACCTGATGTCAGTGGGCCTTGTTCCTTGTCCATTGCTGTTTCAGCATTGCCTTGTATTGCACCAAGAACCACTGGTGATTTGTCTATCTGACATTAATTTCAGGACCCAAGATGTTGATGGTGTCCAGACCCATTTTTGTTGTTGATGTATAATGCAACTAGTGCTGGATTTGCTGATCAAGTCTACCACAATAACCAGTACTGAACTAACCATTGTAGTAGAGACCAATGCTGAAGAACTCCATCTCCATTCTAGCCCAGCACTAATGCACACTGCTGGTTATAGTGATTTCCATTTCCTGGATGCATGATTCCCCTCGTAGGCTTTTGAAGGTGCTCAAAGCCAATACCTTGAGATTCCTGTTTCACACTATGTATACATTCCAAGCCTTGTTTACTGTCTTCATTAGCCTGCATATGTTAAGATTTTAGCCAAGAGGAATCAGCCTCCTTCAAACACATAACACAGTTGGGTAAAGTCACTGACATCTTGCGCTGCTTTGAAAGCAGTTTGAAAACCACAGGGTCAACGGATCTTTTTTTGTCACAGTGATAACTCCCATCTAATTTCAACCTTGGCTTATGTAAAACTTGTATGCCAGTTATCTACACCAAAGTCCCAGCCACCAACAGAAACATTGAGGTCTGGAAATGTTGAATCTGTCTTTCATAAGCATGGACTGGAAACCTTGTCTGATGTGAAAGGAATGATTTGCAGCATTGTAGCTATGTTTCAGTCTTTTGTATGGCTCCTCTACAGCATAGGACAGCCCAGAACTTGTTTTTCAATTCCATAGCTATTTCTCTTAACATCCAGCACATGGATATACAAGTCTTCCTATACATGTCCATTCTGTTCAAGAGATCACTACAAGTTATCCCATGAATCATCTCAGTCTTTGTCATGAATCTCCAGTTCCATGACCAAACATACAAAATCAGGAATACAACTGTTAAGAAGTTGAGCCTTGTTTAGGCTCAGCAGTCAGAGCCAAGCCATTGTTCCCAAAGAGGGACCAAAGAAATAGGAAGACCACTTCCAAGGCACTCATGAAACTATCATTCAAACCTTACTCCTCAGAAAATGCAGTTTCCCAGAGAGAAATATAACAATGTATAGGGTGAGCAGGACTGATTTTGGCCCAGTTTCTCCTGACTGACCTTGTTCCTACAGAAAATAATGTCATGCCTGTTCATGCCCATTTCTGATAAGTCATGGGATGAAGACTTTATCATTTCCCAATTAACTTTACAGCAAAGGATATTCTTGACACATTCTCAGGGGTATTTTACTCACAACACTTATGGGCAACCAAACTCAAGGGTGATACTTCAAGGTTGATCCTCAGTACAAGAGGAACACTTTATTGTCAGCTTAAACCTCCAAAGACATGTGGTTTCATATTCACATTCACAGGTCTTCCTAGAAATTCCTGACGCTTCCAAGGGATCCAGTATACCAGCTTACTCCACTTCCTTCTGGTCTCTATTTTAGCCCCTGGGTTTTTACCCAAGTCAAAGACCCAGTTGTATCACACCCCTGGACCATCTCCACATCCCACACATTGAACTCTCTGTACAACTTTCTCTAAAATACATATTGATAACGTTTTATACAAAGACACAAAATCCTTGTTTCTTCTTTGTTTCACCTTATGTTAACCCAATTTTTCACCCCTCCAGTCATGGAGTTTGTCAGGATCATGCCTTGAAGTTCATCCTTATAAAGTCTTCAGCCCTCTATGAGAGTGGAATAGCAGCACAGGAATCTCTTTACTTCTTGGGTCAGTGTGGCCATGATCTTCTTGCCATCCTTCAGCCACTTATGAAACTCAAATGTCAATCAGAACTTTACCAATCAAAGCAAATGGGAGGATCTTTTGTAGCTTTTGGAGGATGAGCTACCAGAAATCATGATCTGCATGGATGCTTGTATGCCTGAATGTAGTCTCCATCTTCAGCTAAATGAATTGGGTTTGGTCCATTCAGGAACAGTCAACGCACATCAGTATCATGGTGATAAAAGCCAGAGCTAATGCCTTTTGATTGTATTGGGAATGGTCTATATAAACACACACTAGACTTCAATCAAGTCTATGCCTATTGGGATTAATCCATAGTGGACCACTTTTTGCCACAGTGAAATGCCAAGCTTTTTCTGTCAAATCGCACAGATAATCCCAAGATCATTCAGAAGGTGAGGAAATCTGAGTGAAAATAGATCTTAATTGTAAAGAGGAAAGTATGGTGTCTTGAATATTGCTTTATCCCACTGAATCAACTGCACTTGTTGGTTTTCCATCCCTTACCCAAAAATGCTAACATTAAGCTCATATTAATCAAGAACTCGGCCAACTCTGGTGTAAAGGGATGTAATTTATCTCCACCTATTCACCAAACATATTTTAACAGAGTGATGTTTTTGAAGACGAAACCAAGTTTTTGGATTAAAATAAGTTGATAATACTTACTTGATCATAATATGGGTACTCCAAGTCCATCATTTCATTCCTGGAAAATCATGCACTTTTGTTCCAGTAGTAGTCAATGAATGATGATTTGACACCAGTTCCTCTATCCAAGGAAAGGCCACTCTTGTCTGATTTCAGTTTTGGTAAGTAGACAACATTTTAGTACTTTTGGTGCCAACACAAGGAGACATTTTACCACTGTTAGTGTTAAAACATTGTTACACCATTTCACTTAGGAGGGCTAGATTTGTGAAGCATTGGAAGGACTGATAGGGAATTATGATCAATTAGGTATAAATAAAGAAACATACTTTACACCATTACTTTATTGTCTTTAATATCAGAAAAATCATATTGAAAGTTTACACCTACAATCAACATTGCTTGAAAAAAAACATATCTTTACTTCTTGCAGTGATGCCTTCATATTGGGGCAGTACAACGGAACAGTTCTTTCATATTATGATGGTATGATCAACCTGACATATATTAATGGCCAGCGTTACCATGATGCTAACTCAACACCCAGGAAAGCAGAGATAGCCTTTCTATGTGACCCACAGGCAGCAGTGGGGAATCCTAAGCTTCTTACAGAATCAAACTTTACCTACAGCTTTGTGTGGTACACTAAATATGCTTGTCCAACAGAGCCCGTGGAATGTACCTTTACAGACCCAAAGACTCAAAATCAGTATGATTTATCAACGTAAGTATCAACCATTTTATGTCCCTACACAAATGTCAAATGGACATATAGTGTTACATTTGTCCATCTGTTTGTACATACTGTCTATCCTTCTGTTACATATTGATTGACTTGTGTATTTAGGTTAAATTTCTCAGTCATTTTAAGTTCCAGCTTTGTGTGTAGATGCATTTTGGTGTGTATCACACATGTTAACTAACAGTAGGTCATTGTGACCTCATCATTATGCTTCATTGGCATTTATGTTTAGGTTAGATACCCAGGTGTAATTAGTACCAGTCGTGCAATTTCGTGTGTAGATGTATCTTGGTGAGTACAATGCCATTTTACCAAAAGTAGGTCTAAATTTCATGCTTCATTTACTTTGGCAGTTTTGCATTTCATCAGTTTCTCTAGCACTGTCAGCCCTTGTGCCATGCAATTTAGTATGCAGATGCATCTTAGTGAGTGCAATACTATTGTACAAAAAAAATTGGTCATTGTGACCTAGATATCATGCTTTAGTGACATTGGTTAGGGTTTATGATTAGGTCAGTTACTCAGGCATTGTGACCTAAGGAGTCATAGAACTTGGAATGTAGATGGGTCTCAGTGAGTTCAACCCCATCTTACCAAAAATAGGTCACTTGGATTTAAATGATATGCATTGTTGACTTTATCTAAGTTTAGTGTTTAAGTTAGTTTCTCAGCAGTTTTTGACCACTGAGGCATGCAGCTTGATATACAAATGCATTCTGGTGAGTATAACACAATCTTAGCAAAAGTAGGTCAGGGTGACCTAAATTTCATATTTCAGTGACCCACATTAGGTGACAACATATTACACAACAAATCCACAGATGCATGAGTCACATGATCAAAATAATCATTTCAAATGAGTGGAGTCACATCTGGTTGGTCCCTTGATATTGATTGAATAGCTAAATATCCACAGTTGTAGGTTGGTAATTCCAGTTGGTGAGAGGAGGTAGGATTGTGTTATTCCACATGCATTTATAGGTTGTCAGATCTTAGATTTAATGTGGAAATAGATTTGATGTGGAAATATACTGAACATATCACCAAGAGGCCCTAACTCAGAAGCTACAAGAAATACTGCAATCTAAAAATGGTCCATAATGTGTGCTGACGTGTAAGTCTGTCAGCAGTAATTCAGATCAAGTTCATCAGTACCAATGCAGTTTGAGGGCTGATTTTGTTTTGAACTATATTGCCTACAGAGTAGTGTAAATTGGTAATGTAGATGCATCATGAATAGTACTACACCTTCAAGTCAAAACTAGGTTAATGTGACCTATATTTTAAACTCCATTGATCTGCATTAACATTTCTGTTGGCATAGTTTCTGATTCTGAGACACTATTGCCTGCAGAAACAGGTCATTTGGTACATAGATGATTTATGAAAAGTACTACACTCTTCAACAAAAACTAAGTCACTGTAACTTATATTTTATGTTCCATTGATCAGATTTAACCATTTCATGGAGCATAGTTTTGTTGACAGTATTTATGCAGGTTGTTGTAACTTGATACATGGCATGCATCTTGAAAAGTACTAAATGTTTTAGACAAAACAAAGTAAAACAGTCTAGTCACATTGCCATTGACAGTTTTCTTATTGTAACATCTATGTTAATCAACCATGGTCCATTTTGTGCACTGACATTTGCTGGTGTACTCAAAAGCAAATCTAGTTTCATTTTTTGGCAGTAAAAATGTGTTTTTTTTTATACATTTAACTTCATTAACATTGAGATTTATATACATAAGTAAATAAAATCACTCCTTGCACTTTGTTTAAATTTCAAAAAATTGTGTCGCATTCTGATGTTTACTTGAGGAATGATATATCTTGTCATATAGATTGTCCAGGACAAATGGTAACTGGAAAATTGAGGATGACTCAAATCCACAGGATAGGAAAATGTACTATATCAACGTTTGTGGCCCAGTCAACCCAGTAAATGTTGACACTGGGTGTAATGCATATGCAGCAGCTTGTCGCACAAAATACATTAATGGCAAGGTATAGTATTTTATTTTGTTCTTATTTGCTTTAGAAATTGTGAGTAAAATGTTTATTAAAAGGTATCATTTATGTCAGGCCTTTAAATTGCGTGACAGATTTCCCTTTTCAGGCAGCTACCTACTTCAGAGATGGTGCCATCAACAATGTTAGAATGTGTAATAATTTCTTAAAATCTCTTATCATTATGTTTGTATTTTCTATCATAAGTGTGTTTTATGTATGTTACCTACCTTTGCCCTCAAAATTGTTTCCATATTTTACATTTCATTATGTTCTTTTAATGTATTGTAGTCATGTGTATGTTTCACTTGTATATATTCATGTTTTTATGGAACCTTGGAAAAACAATTGTTGCTCATTTGACAAAGTCACCCATAAAAATAATCTAAAATCTTGTATCTTGGAGTCTGACTATCTGTAGACATGTAAAACAAAGCATCAGTCTGATTATTCACATTGATTAGATTAGAGGCTTTCAGTTAGAGGATATTGTGATTTATCCATCCATCTATCTGTGTGTCCATCCTTTTGTCTGTCTGTCTGTAACTCTGTGTCCTCCTAAATCTGAAGGTGGAAATTTTTCAAACTTGGTAGATAAGTTATCCTTGTGGTAACCATCTTCAAAAGGGGTATAATGTTTGGTTACCTCCAATGGAATCCAACATCCAAAACACAAAATTTCCATTGACAGTTTGAAATACTTTTGAAATAACTCTATAAATATATTCTTAACAGAACACATAATTTGTTTTAATGGATTTTGAATTATTATACCATGGTCCTGGTTCAGGAGGATGGGAGATGTATGAAGCCATGGTGAGACATGGAATTAGTGCTGGGTAAAGGATTCAATAATCTTAATAGAAATTAAGATTCTGAATGACATTCAAGCCATTTGCCTGTATCAGTTCAGCAAATATTGTAATTTTGATACCAGTATTAATATTTGTTAATATTTTTTTTTTTAAAGTATCAGAAAATGCTTTGAAATAGGAATTTTCTTTCTCTTCATTTCCTTTAGGAAAGTCTGGATGATCCAAACTTAGGTGAAGTCACCAGTGGGCCCACTTTAGATGGTGATGGAAAGTTAGTTCTGAAGTACATTGCACCTAAAACATGTAACAATGGCACAGACAGTTACATCACCACAATACACTTCGAGTGTCAAAAAGGACTACTGGTAAGTCTTGTTCTATATACTTTGAGTGTCAAAAGAGACTACTGGTAAGTCTTGTTCAATACACTTACAGAGTCAGAAAGGACTACTGGTGAGTCTTGTTTAGTTTTAAATGACTGGGTACTTTATCATCTTCCTTGTAAGTTATACTGTATAAAAAAGTTGGGAGATTATACCGAATATGTATTCAGAATAGGGTATTTAGGGATTATACATGAGATGTTGTGTTTCAGACAGTATGGTTGTTACTCTTGCATGATCAGTTTACATGATTAATAAGTAAATACATGTATATAAATTATTCCAAAATCTTCAAAAATAGTTCTTTATGCACGCAAAAATGTGTTTTCAAGCAGAATGAGTTGTTGAGATGAGAATATACAAAAGCAATACAAGACAGTCTGGAATATGTATTTAATATTTTGTTTGAGTATTTTCCCTGTGTTTTGATATTTGGAAAAGTTTGCATAAACATCCATTGAACAGTAAATGAAATTTCATTTCATATAATATTAGGTCTTGATCATGGTAGACATTGTCATACTTTATTGAAACTTTCTGAGAAATGAAGTGCAAGTACATTCCCTCACTTTGATGGTATTATGTATGTTCATTTATAGTTAAATTTCAGTGCTTAGATTTTTCTCCCTTAGAACTCCCACCCTGACCCTCCTGTGACACTCGGCTTCTGTGAGGTGTCATTTCTATGGAAAACAGAGGCAGCCTGTCCACTCACCAAGGGGGATGTAATGAAAGATGTTGAATGCAAAGTAAAGGACCCTAACTCAGATTTTATATTTGACTTTACCCCTCTTAGGAAGAAAGATGGCTTCTACACAGCAAGTACAGCAAATAATGAAACAACATTTAAGGTTGGTTCTCACATTGATTTGCACTTATTTGCATTTGAGGTGCATTTGAAATTCATTTTGTTTGCATTCTGTTGGCATTCCATTCACATTTGCATTTCAGCTTCCATCTCATCATTTTCAGTTTTGGTCTTAGAAATATACTGTGATCTTGCATTTATTACTTCCGTTCATTGTTTCCTTTCTTTTTCATTAGTTAGAAAAGATATGGAAAGCATTTACTAGTACATAATAAAAGTTTGAGGGCCTTAAAGGGAGATAACTATTGCTTTCATACATTTTCTTTTTAAAAATGTGCTTTAATAAAGTAACAAGTACATAAAACCAAATTTAAATAAATAAGAAAAATATAACTGCAACAGTAGTAATTGTAAAAATGTATTTTTTTTATTTTTCAGCAAATTTTATTTCTTACTTCATTTTGTTCAAATGAAAATTGTACAAACAACCAGTGATCAATGATATCACATCAGTGGCAGTTATGTCTGTCTTGTTAAAAACATTATCATAGTTTATAAGGAGTAAAAAATTATCAGTGTAATGATTCTTAGCCCAGACTATTATGTGAAAGAGCTGTTAAAAGTGGAAATTCAGTGGCATCCTGAAAATAATCATTGTGTTTTCATTTATCTTTCAATTTTCTATGTTCTGCATTTTGGATATGCACTCTACATTTTCTTGCACTTCATTGATGTTCATTCTACATTTCATTTGCATTCATTCTTAATTTTGTTTGCATTCCATTTTTGTTTCACTTGTAAAATTACTCATATCAGGGTGTATGGATGTGTTTGAACAATCTAAATATACCTTGTACACTTATTAAACCTTTGGAAACTCTGACAAACAGATTGAAGTGTGAGAAAGGTTTTCTGTTTAAAAAATTCAAAAAATTGATTGGATATTGATCAGCTGTTTTAAAAATTGAAAGATCCGCTTTGATCAGCAGTGAAGTACAATTCATGCATACATGCCAGCCATTATGCTTTTGGCGTAATCAATTTTTTTTTCTTCACCAAATTATGTTTTCTGGAAGACTGCTCATGGATCACGCTTTTTTGCTACATTAAACAATTAAATAAAAATAAAGCAATAAAAAGTTGGGTTTTTTTTTGTCATTTTATTATCATCTCTTCAATTCTACTCATATAAATTTGATAATATTCTTAAAAAAGTGACTGCTGTGTAAGAATAACATGAGTACTTTCCTTATTTGCTATTTATTGCAAATGTATATGACCCATTTCCAAGAAAACAGACGGGTTTCTTCGAAAGTGAACTTTGCCTAACAGATTCATTTTATTGATAAGCTAGGCAGTTGGTGAAACAGACTATATTTTTAAAGAAAATGGCACCAGATGTTAAGTGAAATGCTTTACAGGGTGAATTGTAGATATTATTTGACAGAAAATGTTAGAGCAATTGGATCTTTTCAAATTTCAAAACATGTCAGATCAGAAAAAGTGCAAATCAGCACCACTTTACAAACTTTAAAAGAAGAATATGAGAGTCATGTAATACATCACTCTGAGCACCTGACCATGATCATTGCAGAATTCCAGGACACGATCAGTTAGTGAATTACACATGTAGACTAGTTAAAGTGTGAGCTGAATATAAATAATTTTTCAGTATATTTTGTGTTTGTATTTTGGTTGTAATCTATATGGATTTTGACCTTTGTGACAAAAATTTTGACCAGTTGCAGAACCAGGTTAGTCATAAAAATTGTTCTTTTTCACACATATTGTAATTCTGGCATGTAATATATAGATTACACTTTTACGCCCAAATTACACTTTTTTGCCACTTATAATAGCAATAATTATGCTTATACCTCTCAGGGGGTTGACAAGAATGCATCATGTAGACATGAGTGCGGACTATTTCATGTTCGATTTTCCTTTTTAAGAATCTGATTGCACAAGCCCTTAAACGGCAATCCACTGTAAACTGGATTGAATGTCATGCACAGTGACTACTACTGCATGGCTAATGGAATCCTATGTCCTCATTTATTCACTCAATTTAGTGCTTGGTTGCCCTTATAAAAGTTAATGGTGATCAATAAACATTCGTGTAGAAGTTTTGAGATAATTAAGGTACGGATCACCATCAGGAATGAACAGACTCTAGTGAAGCTATATTCGTATACAATTTTTGGACAATCATTGATGTTTTTTTTAAATCAATGCAGATACATGACCATGTTGAGATACATTTTAAAATTGATTGTTGCTTCAGTTTTCAAAATATTTATGGAAACGTTGAATGTGAAAAGGTTGTAATACTTTTGATTTACCTATTAAAAGCTTGCATAACTGTTCTTCCATCTTACCAGCATGTTGAAATTATTGCATTGTTTTCTCTTTGCACATCTTTAGCTGAACATTTGTGGAGCTGTTCCAACTTCGGTGTGTGATTTAGTTGAGAAAAAAGATCCATCTTTGTGTGCCATCAGTAAAGATGGATCAAAGAAGACTCTTGCCACAGTATCTACTACGATAGATTTTGATGTTGGCAGAATGAGACTGTTGTATGAAGGCATTACACTTGATAATGGTGAGATGTTATCTTTTCTCATTTTCTCTTTGTGATGGTTAATTTTGGTACTTTAGGTCTTTTGGCCATTGGTTATTAATATGAAAGAGTTAATCTGAAATTGACATGTTGTCATTGTATATATAAGTTCTCCTACTCATTAGCACAACACCTCATATTCAGCAAAAGTTCCATTTCAATAGGGGGCCCTGGGTGGCCAAGTAGTCTAAAGTGCTCGCCTTTACTGATAACAGCCATATTACCTCTATCCACATGGGTTCAGGTCTCAGGCTTGATCAAGATGGGTATGTGGGAAAGTTTGCCAGTAGCTTCCTGTGGATCAGTTCAATATTATCCTGGCCAGCTTGTATGCCGAAAAACGGCATTATGCCCCAAAACAACAACAACAACATCATTTCAGTAATTTTATATAAATTGGTATTTATTTTATATGAATTAGTATTTATTTTGAAGTACTTTGAAATTAATTAAACTTGTGGATATTTAGATTTTGGGTTTGGGTTTGGTACAAAATACACCTTTGTGCAT
Organism: Megalonaias nervosa; assembly: GCA_016617855.1. Classification (NCBI taxonomy): domain Eukaryota; kingdom Metazoa; phylum Mollusca; class Bivalvia; order Unionida; family Unionidae; genus Megalonaias; species Megalonaias nervosa. Next base: position 44,732 of record JAECUM010000926.1, read on the forward strand.
GATTCATTGTAAGGAGGTATCCTTTGAAGAAAAAAAAACATAAAGAAAGATAAAATATTGAGTGATGATGTTTATGTCTGTAAAACATTATATCAGCATTCACTTCCATGTAGTTTTAAGCCAAACAGTCTAAGCCTTACTGCATTAATTGGATTGGATAATCGGGAAAAAGAGTTTTGGATCAGTCCCAAATTTGACTTGATAAAGATATTTTGGATCAATCACATATTTGTCTGGAAAAATATTTTTATGTTTAATTGTTAGTTTTCCTGGTGAATGGATTGTTGGGATTGATTCCTAAGTTCGCCAGTTTTGGAGGTGCACCACTCATCTCTTAGTGTGTAGCTGCCTCCAATAGTGGAGGGTATGCACCACTCATCTTGTGGTGTGTTGCTGCCTCCCATTAAGGAGATGCACCACCACTACCATAGCTTGTTGCTTCCTCCCTTGGAAGAGGAGATGCACTGCTCTTCTCATAGTGTGTTGCTGCCTCCCATCAAGGAGGATATGCACCACCTCCATCCTGTCAGAGATAGTATGTCGCACCCTTCCACTGGGAGAGATAAGCACCACACCTTAGTGATGAATCAGTTGACGATCCTGTATCCTTTAATCATCACACTAAGGCCTTACGGTATGGGGATAGGATTCAGACTGAGTTCCCCTCTCTCCACCCTCTAACACCTCATTATGAACATTGGGAGTCTAACCAGCTGGCTCAGACTAGGCTAGGGGATCTGGTTGGTATTCCCCCATTCCTATTATCCCAATGAATCCCTATGGGTTATGGGGTCCTCCACCTTAGGGACCTTTGTCATGTATGCCCCCTCACAAATCAGAACAAAGAGTTCCACTGGATCGGATAGATTGAATCCTGGCTCTTTTAGAGATGCTATGAGCAAAAACTTGTCCGCTCGACTGTACCTGACCCTTCTGGGAACCTTGAATGCCACTGCCGACTTGGTTCTATTAGGACATCTTCATATGCGACCTCTGCAGTTCCTCCTTCTCACCAGGTGAAAACCTCACAAAGATTCTCTGTCAACCGATTTTCCTAGGACCAGCATTTCATCACCATTTGCAGTGGTGGATGAATCGGGACAGATCCATGCATGCATCCGAACCCCACTCCTGTCTCTTCACCGACGTGACAGATTCAGGTTGGGGCGCTCATTTAGAACTGGAGGGCATAATTCTTCAGGGACTTTGGACCCCATCTGAATCATCCCTCCACATAAACAACCAAGTGATCCTTGAGGCAGGGAGAAACCATTGTTTGGTTAGGAAACAACTCGCTGCTGACAGTGGAAGACAGGTGACTGTCACATATGGGACATTTATATAGGAAAGTTGCCAGTGCGAAATTAGAATTGCCATTGTGAACAGGTGACTACTGTGTAAAGGTGACTGTTAGGATAGGTTGGACTTTTATATTTTGCTTTGAAAAAATTGTTGTAAGACACGTTCAGTGCAGCAAAAATATATCATAGGCTTCTTATAGTAATATGGAAATGTTAAAGATATTTTCCTTATTTGCAAAATTGTCTGGATGACCACACCTGCAGATTAATCAGCCAACTGCAGAATTTTCTTTGATGATTTATTATGGATTTAGCAGTTCTGTGGATTTTATCAATCATTGTAAACTTTTTGGGTTCTATTGTTTTTTTGTTTGCACTTTTGGTCTAAGGAAGCAATAATGTCAAATCCAGAAACATGATACTATGATGTACCTTCAGCAAGATATAGATTTCATGTAGATCATGCAGATTGACCTTCAGCTAGATGGTAGATTACACATAGATCATGCTAATTGAACTTTGTTTGGATAGATTACATGTAGATCATGCTAATTGACCTTCAGCTAGATGTAGATCATGCTAATTGACCTTCAGCTAGATAGATTACATGTAGATCATGCTAACTGACCTTCAGCTAGATGATAGATTACACATAGATCATGCTAATTGACCTTCATTTGGATAGATTACATATAGATCATGCTAATTGACCTTCAGCTAGATAGATTATATGTAGATCATGCTAATTAAACTTCAGCAAGATAATAGACTGCATGTAGATAATGCTAATTGACCTTAAGGTAGATGATAGATTACATGTAGATCATGCTAATTGACCTTAAGGTAGATGATAGATTACATGTAGATCATGCTAATTGACCTTAAGGTAGATGATAGATTACATGTAGATCATGCTAATTGACCTTAAGGTAGATGATAGATTACATGTAGATCATGCTAATTGACCTTAAGGTAGATGAGAGATTCAATTTATCTGTGATGATAGGTGACTTATATGTTTTGCTAATTGATCTTCATCTTGATGATATGTTACATGTAGATCATGCTAGGTATCATGTAAAAATATATGTTATGTCAGGAGGAAGATACTATTATAAAAACAGCATGCCTCATAATATCAACAATTTAAAAATTTTATTGTGCAACAAAATGTCAGATTTTAAATTTGTGGATTTTTTGCAGTTTTAAAATGAACAAGTTCATGTGTTAACCCTGAAATGTGCTGCTTTAAAATAAATGTATCCATATATTTTAACTATAAAATAACAAATTCGAGCAAGGTCCAGCTCCTGACAAGTATACACGGGATAAAAATAAATGAAAGTACATTGTTGACACCTTTACTATATTTAGCTGAGGAAAACTTAACTGGAAATTTGCATGCTAGTCAAGAAGTTACAGTTACAGTGTCTTTTACACAGTTTTGACTTTGCCTTGGTGGGTGGAGTAACGTTCCATAAGCCTGTTTGCAAAGTTGATTGACAGGGTATGCCGGTACGAAGGCTGAGTAATAATGGGAAATTTAAGCACAACAAAACTAGCTACATTGATCACTGAAATGTTTGAGGTTGCTTCAAGTATAGACAGGTGTCTATTATACAGAACAGTCATATAGGACTTATCAGCAGGTATCCTTTATATAAGGTTTCCTTTAAGGCAGATTTCTCAGCATTTAGAAGAATGTAGAGTAGGTTATGCAAAACTAACAACAAGAAGTACAGTGCAAAAAGCAAAATTTGTAATTCAAAATAGAGAAAGAAAAAGCATGCATTTTCAGAAATCAGATTCAATTAAAAAAACTTCGCAAAAAATTAACATCCATATCAATAAGAAAGCAAAACAAATTAGAAAACACAGTTTCATGATGAAAAGGCATGCAGAAATTAATAATTTGATATGCAGTTCATCTGATAAAGTAGTATGAAATACATGGCAGAAGAATCAATACCTCAGAACATTGTCAAGATATCAAGGCAGCCAAATTTTGTGTTTTCTAGTAAGTACCAGGTTGGAGTCAGGGATGTATACTGTCACCTACACTCTTCAACATTTTCCTGGAAAGGATCATTGAGGATGCATTGCATGACCACAAGGGCACTGTCAGCATCGGAGGAAGAACAATCACCAACCTTGGCTTCGCAGATGATATTGATGGTTTAGCAGGAAATGAAAAAGAACTGGCTGACTTGGTTGAGTGCCTCAGCACAACCTCCAAAGCATACGGTATGGAGATTAGTGCCGTAAAAGTCAAACTGATGACAAACAACACCAATGGCATTGGTGCAGAAATAAAGATCAGTGGATAGAAGCTGGAAAGAGTCACAAGCTTCAAGTACTTGGGATCAATTATTACAGATGAGGGCTCCAAACCAGAACTACTTTGCAGGATTGACCAGACAACAACAGCAGTAACAAGGTTGAGACCAATATGGAAAGATACCAACATTGCTTTTGGCTCCAAAATAAGGCTGATGTGCTCAATTGTCATAGCCATCTTTCTGTATGCTTGTGAAACATGGATGCTCACATCAGATCTACAAAGAAGGATTCAAACCTTCAAAATGAGATGCTACCACAAGATCTTGGGCATCTCATACATTGACCATGTAACCAATGAAGAAGTCCACAACAGGATCCAATGAGCCATCAGATCCTATGACTACTGTAAAAAAAAAGTGCAAACTGAAGTGGTACGGTCATGTCTCAAGATCATCTGGACTGGCAAAAACAATCTTGCAAGGCACAGTGCAAGGATGCAGAAGAAGAGGCAGACAGAAAAAGAGGTGGGAAGACAACATTAAGGAGTGGACAGGCATGGGATTTGGAGATTCCCAAAGGGCAGTAGAGAACAGGGAAAGATGGAGAGAATTGGTTGTAAAGTCAACTGTGGTGCCCCAGCGACCTCTTTGGTTAAGACATTGATGATCATGATGGCTAGGTAACATCAGTCGTAATCATTGATAAATGATAAGTGTTCCTTTAAATTATTTGCATTGTTGGTCTTACTTATTTATCCAATGTTTTCACTAATTTCACCATAAAAACAAAGTTTGATGTTACATAAATTATTTATAATCATCTTTCTTTTTGAACATTGATTTTAATTACAGGCCAGCGAATTCAGGTGTCAATTACCTTCTTATGTGACTATGAGAACCTAATGGGGGAACCCAAATTTGTTCGAAAAGAGGAGAACGTGTACCTGTTTGATGTGGAAACATCACTGGCTTGCCCTCCTAAAGTAATGGACTGCTTTTTAAAGGACAGTCAAGGTCGTGAGTATGACCTTGAACCTCTCGGGACATTTGAAGGTTGGTTGGTAGAAGACACAAGAGAGTCACATGCTGATCTGAAGTACCACATTAGTGTGTGTAAACCAATGGATAATACCAAGACCAAATGCCCAGGTATGTTAACAATGGAAAAATATATTCTGATACTTGTTTTTCTGTTCATTAATTGTTGACTCAGCAAATTCTTTTTTATTGGAACAACATGAAATGGAGGAGAATTTGTCAAGGTAAAATTTGGTACCATTTTAGCTCACTTGTATGAAGATGAGAAAAGCTATTCCAATTCCCTTGGCAATATCATCTGCACAGATAAACATGTATCTACAGTTGGACTAAATATTGACTGTTCTTTCTCGCTAGGTCTTAGGCAGTAGTTTAGAGTGGGTTATATTCTATCTGCCACTGTTGGAAGAGGTTTAGATAGTTAAGTTTGTACATTCATGTACATTAGTTGTACCTTCTTGGTTAAATCTTTGCATTTAGCTCAGGTTTTTGGCACATTGTATAAATACATAGAATTATGAAACTTGTTGGGAGGAAGCATCTTGACAAGTATTAGACACCCATCACAAAGTAGATCAGTGTGACCCACATTTCATACTCCACTGATTTCCAGAAAGTTTGTTTTAAATCGATTTCTTATGGTCAGTTCATGTTAGAATCATTAGATAGTGATTGTTTGCATCTCTGTTTGTTCCATACCCTTAAAAAATCCCCACCAATTTATGGTTCACAGTTCAGATTTTACTGGCATAGGTTAAGTTTTTGTGTTATTACAAACCCTTATAACGACTGGCCGAGTGGTCTAAAGCTCCCAATGCTACGGATCATTGCCATCTCACCTCTACATGGGTTTGAGTCTCGGGTTTGGCCAATGTGGGTATGTGAGAAAGCTTGCCAGTAGCTTCTCTGAGTCGGTGGTTCTTTCCAGGGTTTTCGCAGGTTCTTCCTCCACCATTGATACTGGCTGCCATGTATAGCCTATCTTGTGCTGAAAAATGGCGTTAAACCCAACAACAACAACAACAAAACCTTATAACAAAAGCTCAATGTGACCCATATTTCATCTATCACTGGCTTTGGTTAAGGTATTTCGTTTAGCTGATGACCACAAGTTTACGGCATGCATTTTGCATACTATCAATCCTAGAATCATAAAGAATGATTGTATCTTGATAAGTTCTGCATCTGTGACTTATTTTTCATGCTTCGGTTACTTTATTGAAAAATTTTGTGTTAGCAGGTCATTTACTGGGTGCTTTGTTGAAATTTTGTGTTAATACTTCATTTATTGGTTGATGTGTATGTTCCAATCATGAAAATTGATAATTGAATCCACATCTGTTAATACTACATCCTTATTACTAAAGAAGGTAACTGTGACCTACATTTTTGTGCAGTATTAACATGGATAAAGTGTTTTTGTATCACCACATAAATTCTTCTGTGCTGTTTACATCCCAGCCTACTCAAAAGACTCTTTCTGACCAGTGCAGTTGGAAGTAGCAATACATTTGTTTATTTAGTGGTAAATGTTGCATATTAATGACGTAACATTATATATTGTGATAGGTTACCCTTGAAGGGTTCACTGTTTTGTACATGTGAATGAGTACCATATAGGAATTAGATGAATGGACTGCTTTTCATGTCTGGACTCATCTTGTTTGGTTAACCAAGGTAATTATTGATGCTTGAAGTATGCTTGTCCCATGGTGATTCCATGGTTGCTCAAAACCTGTGACTTTCACAGATTCAAATAAGACTTCTGGTGGTGGACAGTGATAATGGCTTTTAATAAAGTCTGATAAATAGATGGTTTTGCTTAGGTGTTGATGATCAACTCATTATAGTACTGCTGCTTTGATATAATAGAAAATAATGCTCATTTTTATTGTTTTGTCTTTGATGCCCATTTGGTGGGTGGGTGGGTAGGTATTTAGGTAAGTAAGTATTTTAATGGTATTTCCACATAATACTGGCTAATGTAGTGCTGATTAAGTTTATTAAATTTTGAAAAAGCTTTCAAGTTCATTATGTAGAAAGAGAAATGTAAAACAAAAATTTGTATTAGTAAAGATGCCAACATTTCATTGTCATGATCAATTTAGTCTGAAACAGTGGTCAGTCTTGATAATTTGTGTTTGTAATGGTGATTGCAGATTACTGAAAGCTTCATAGGGGTGAGCTTTGTGGTTATTGATTAAGTTCTGGTTTTATTTACAGGTAACTGATATACAGAAACAAGTCTAGTATTTTATTAGTACAAGACAGGGCTGGAGGTTAACATTCAAAAACACTTGTCAATTCGGGCCATTTGGTGGTGAAAATAACTTGTCTAAGGAGTTGTCACTTGTATGACAAAACTTTCGTTAAATATTTTCTTCAGATGCAATTTTCGGTGATATTTGTTGAACTGGTTTGCTGAATTTGACATTACTTCAAGTTGTAGCTTACTTTATGAGACATATGCTCTTGAAAATTATATATGAGTAAATTAGCCTAATTCTTCAAATCACCTGCCCAATGAGACAAGTGAGATGCAAATTTGTTTATTGCCAGACTCTATTCTCAGTTTTCTCGGACAATAGGGCAGATCTTAATGTCCATCCCTGAAAAAGCGAATAAAGTTTACAATAAAATAGCAATGGTTTGGAAGGCATGCCACTGGTTTGAATGATCTTATATTTTGGGCAGTTGGGATGCAGATGATCATGGCAGTGCTGGAATTTTATTCACTGCAGGATATTAATTCTTCTGTTTTATGAACGTAATGTTTTTGTACATGTTTGTTATGTTGCATCATAACATCCCAAAAATTCATTTTAATATTGGATGCATCAGATATGACTTGAAAATAAAAATAAAATCCCATTTCTTAGAGGTCTGATGATTATACCATTGATCACTATACTGTGTAATATCAATGAAAAGAATTTTACTTTTCAGCTTATCTGGATTTTGTCATTTGTTAGTGTGCTGGACTAATGGTCATGGGTTCGTGGTTCAGTTCCTGCATAGACCAGCCTAAATAAGCTTTCAAGGTGTGTCTGAGAGCAAGGTCATTCTACTTCCATTGACTTGGCACTAGTGTTGATGTACCATTAAGCACCAGAGATGCCCTGACCAGCCTGGAACAGCTTTCAGGATATGTCTTTGGGCAGGGCTAAATTAGTTGTTACAGTGTTCTAAGGCAAGGCATTTTGCTTCCATTGACTTGGCACTAAGTGTTGAAGTGCTGTTAAACACCAGTAATGCCCTGACAAGCCTGCAACAGCTTTCAGGGTGTGTCTGTGGGCAGGACAGTTTATTTTCATTACCATGGCACTAAGTGTTGATGTGCCAGTAAACAACAATCAGTCAGTATATGAGTTTGTTGAAATGTTTTAGTTTGCTGCTCAACAAGGTTTAAAAGAGGAAGAAAGAAGGAAATTAGGTTTTTTGCTAAATTTAATGAGATATCAGAAATTGTTTCAAAGTCCCTATCTTACATGCTTTGACACTGTATAACTTTGTATCTGTACAGGAGGTCTTATAGGGGCATACCAGGAGACTTGTTTCAAAGTCCCTATTTCACACACCTCTGACACTGTATAACCTTGTTTTTTGTACAGGAGGTCTTATCGGGGCATGCCAGGAGACTTCACAGGGAGCCTTCAACTTAGGGTACATCCAGGCTCACCCAATAATACATGAAGATGGCTCCATCACAGTACACTATAGAAATGGGGACATTTGTCACCAAGGGAAAGCCAACCAAGCTCGCAGAAGCACAAAGATCACACTCTACTGTTCCGATGTTATGGTAGATGTGTTTGCCAATTCTGAATTCTTTTGAAAAATAGTTAATATCAGTTGTCTTTGTGTAAAATTATTAACAGTGCATGTCTTAAATACAAACTGAGCATATTCAAAAAATCACAGCGGCTTCTTGGTAATTTAAAATTTAGATCACAGTTGTTCCTTGGTATCATGAAACTTAATCACATTAGTTTCATAGGATTTCAAAACTTGTTCATGTTGGTTCCTTGCTGTTATAAAACCTGATCATATTGGTTCCTTGGTATTACAAAACTTCATACAGTGGTTCCTTGGTATTATAAAACTTGATCACAGTGGTTTTGTGGTAGTATAAAACTTGATCACAGTGGACCCATGGTACAGTCCTACCCGTTTATGTCGACATCCTTGGGCCCGAGGAAATATTGTTGACATAGGCGGATGTCGAGATAAGTGTTTTGGGGGGGTACTGAAAAAAAGATACAAGTTAAATTCGTCAGTAAGGGGTGACCTGTCATCAGTGAGTAGTATTTACACTTTGAGAAACCAAACAATGCAAATTTTGATTACATGAAGACAAAACCAGTGTCAAATACACTTGTATATTGACAAATTACATTTTGGTTACCTTTGTGTAATAAAATCCACAATAAAATATTTGCATCGGTCACATCCTGATATGAAAAACATTCACTACGATTATTCAATGTCGGCATAAGCACATGGTTGCATAGTTGTTATTTACACGCTTGGAGTACATGTACTTAAATTGGCCTAGATTTTGGTCAGTAAATTCCCATCTTACTGAGGCTACCAAGGGGATGGGGCTATTCACAGGGAAATGAAAACCTGTCAACAAGTTGGTTTAAACAGTACGTGTATTTAGTTACAGAAGTCATCGTGAAAAGTACATAAAAGCGAACAAGAGATATGCGGCTGATATGATTAATGAAGGCATAATATTGTATACATTGACACATGCTAATGAGGTATTAAAAGAAAATGATTCTTATAATACAATATTGTAACAATGTCTGCTCAATACATTTAAAATTTTTCACAGACATCTTTGCAAGATGTCCCACCCTCAACTTCCTTAACAGCCAGATATTTAGTTTCCTGAGACTGTAAATTTAATCTGCATTTACACTGCCGTTGGTAGCCATCGTAAAACTAAATAAAGTTAAAAAGGAAACTTTCACAGCGCAATAAACTTGTTTTAATCACCAATCACTTTGGAAAATGCAAGAATCAGATAGATTTCATTGCTTTTATTTAAATCGCTGCAAGAGGCCAACTTTATAGGAACAAACAAAAGCCTGTTTTTTTTTTATCCTACCGCGACATTAAAGCCTGCCGGCAAGATCAACTAATTGTTGAGTAAAGTACAGGTCGGAACTGGCCGCTTGCCGACATAAATGATTAGGCGAGAAAATTAAAGCCTGGCGGCAAGATCAACTAATTGTTGAACAAAGTTTGGGTCGGAATTGGCAGCTGGTTGACATAAATGATAAGGCGGTAAAATTAAAGCCTGGTGGCAAGATCAACTAATTGTTGAAAAAAGAATGGGTCGGAACTGGCAGCTTGTCGACATAAATGATTAGAAAACAAAGGATTTGTTCAAGCTGGGACCAAGGGCTTCTGTCGACATGTACGTTTATTTTTTTATCTTGACGTCGACATAAGCATGACAATTTTGGTAGTAATAGTAGACCAAGGGACCGGGACTTTGCTTTTTTGTCGAAATAGGCGGCTTGTCGACATAAGTGATGTCGACATAAGTGGGTAGGACTGGAGTATAAAACTTGATCAAAGTAGGTCCATGTTATCATAAAACTTGATCACATTGGTTTTGTGGCATTATGAAACTTGATCATTGAATCACAGTGGTTCCTTGGAATTGTAAAACTTGATCACAGTAGTTCCTTGTTATTATAAAACTTGCTTTCACAATTTCCTAGTGTTACATACAACTTTTGACTCTAAAACCTCATGGATAGCAAATTGATATGTTACAGTGATATCAACTTGTTCAGATGTTGCTGTAATGTTTATATGTATGTAATCTGAAAAGTATTCTTTAAACATTATGAGGACAATCAGAATTTCAAAATGTAAGCTCAAACTTCAAATGTAAATGCAAACATCAAAACTCAAACTTCAGATGCAAGTTCAAATTTCAAATGTAAGCAAAACCTTCAAAACTTTTAATGCACTCAAACTTTATCTGTAAACTTGTACTTCAAATTTATGATGCACTGTCCTCTTAGTCAAATAAAATTAGAAACAGAGAACCTCATGATATAGATATCTCTGCTTCCTGACTTGTGTGATGAAAATGAAGGGTGCTTTTTGTTAAGTCGGGGCTTCCTGTGCGGGTTGAAATGGTGAGATGATTACATTATTCCACTATCATTATTACATCACTTGCTACGTACTTGTATAATAGCACTGGGAACTAAAGGAGAGAATGGACGTGGTAGAATTATGAATTCTAGGAGGGAGTGGACATTGTAGCATTATGAACTCTAGGAGAGATTGGATATGGGAGCATTATGAACTCTTGGACAGATTGGACATGGTTTTATTTGTTGCTTCTGTTTCTTATATAAAAATGAAAAGATGACAAATGCTTACACAGTTTTAATAGTCCCAATAATGGTCATGCAAACAAAAATGATAAAGTTAATGAAATGTATACAAGACCTTTGGAAATCATTGGCAGTTTATGACAGGTTATAAAATAGTTGTGTTGGTTTTCTGTGGTGGAAAACTGATATGATTTCAGTGCTTGTGGCACACTGAAAGAAATGCTTGTGGCAGACTGAAAGAATTCACTCAAGAAGATTCTGTTTTCTTTGTATATTTGATAAGAGGGTTCTGCAATCTTAAACCTGAGCCAATTGGATGAAATTTTAATCCTTGTTCAGCTTTTATTTTTTGGACAATTATTGATGGTGTCCTTTTTCCTCATATTTTTTATGTCATGACCAATTACAGGGATATTAAATATTCCAACATTTCACAAGTCATCTTATTGAATGATTTTGAAATTCTGTATTGTAGCAGTTTGGTAGGTTATAAAATTAAATTTGAGGTTATTGTTTAGACCCACCCACCTATCCTTGTCAGCAAATTGATGTAGAATAGATCCATTGTGTCATCCTGTATGTCATTTGAGGTGATTAATGGCAGCATAACCCATGATGATTCAGTGCTTAGCATGCCACACTTGTGACCACTGGGGTGCTCTTAGAATCCATTGGATCAGCCACGGTTGACTGTCATAGCATGTCCTTGGCAAGCACTGTACTAAAGTTTCCTGATCCCTAATTATCCTATTTGTGTTTCAGTGCCATAAAACAGAATATCAAAGTAAACAGGCTTCTTCACAGTGTTACCACACTATGGTCTTAAACTAAGTAAAAGAAAAAGGGTGAAAACCAAAAAGATTTTTATAATTTAATAAATAATTTATTTTCCTCGGATACAGAAGTGAAAATTTAAAAAAAAAAGAACTTACAGTATTTCGAATTAAATCCTAAATAGTCCTAAAAGTTCTATCACAAGTCCAAATGTATGAAGTTCCAATTGAATTCTAGTGGCATTCCAAATAATTTTATGCTATTGAATGTGTTGATGTGCCTGTAGTCACAGATGTGCTGATGTGTCTGACCTGGTGTGTGGTGATGTGCTAAGTTTTTTGATGATCACAATAATATGATCCAAAATGTTACTTGTCTGAATTCATTATAATTCCATGTTAAGGTTCAGTCCAAGAATATTATTGAGCACTTTGTAATTCCAGTGAATAACAATTTGACTAAGTTAATCCACCCAAGTCAAAAACTGAAAACGATAATAAGACTGATTCTGCTTCAGATTTTAAGGTAAGAATAAGTAATTTTTCAGAGATTATATACTGCTCTACTTGACCTAGGTCGCAGTTCCCATTTTCTGAAAATTGTCACTTAATGGAATTTTCCATTCTAGAAGTTTCTAATGTCAGAATCAAGACATGATGAACATTAATAATGATCTGAATATTTAATTCACAATCATCAAGAATATTTTAGCTATGTACTCTAAAACAAATGTCACTGCACAGGTACACTATGAACTTCACTTTGACAAGGTGAAGTACAAAATGCAGATATACATAACATAACAGTGATTAAGAAAAGCCAAGAATTATTACAAATTAAAACTACATAACAGAAGATTTTAAAATACTGGGGCACACATGAGCAGTAACACTGAATGTACATGGGTTTTTTTCCAGCATAGTCCAGCCTTCCAGGGTGAGACGGAGACATGTGAATATCAATTTAATTGGTTCACTCCAGTGGCTTGCCCTGTACTGGTGAGTAGACTTTTCTTATTAGTAGCTATACAAATAAAATGATGTGCATGTATAGAATTTTTCCATAACAAGAAACCATTTTTAACATCTCCCATTTCATATATTTGCAGTTTATTTATTATCCTACCTGTAAATGGAAAGAGATAGGTTTCATTTTTCCATTGGTAAAGGCATTATTGTTGTTATTATTATGATTCTAAGTTGTTTTTGAAAGCCAGCTAACACAATTAACTGCACATCAACCTACATATTTTTATTTTAAATTGCTTGGACCTTTAGCTATTCAAAATATTAGTTTTTCACAAAAGTAAATACTTGGAGAGTAGCTCAGTTGGTTGAGCATCAGACTCAATATTCAGAGGTCATGTGTTTGATATTCACCCATATCTCAGCATGATATTGACAATAATGAGTTCAAATTGCCATTAAAGATAAGAATTCTTTATTTTAGACTACATAATCCATACATCTAAATTAAAATATAGATTTAAAGTAAAAGTAATTTAGACATAAAAGATATAGATATCTTATGTACAAGTATACAGACACATCTACAATAATGGACTTTGCCCAGCTTTGTTAAGAATGAAATTATGTAGCACATTTAAAGAGTAATTTGTTCCATCAACTGTTAACAAGAATTTAAATGAAAATCATAGTTCCACAGAGATTTCAGTATACAGTTCTTACTATTAGATATTCTTGTCATCATTGAGAACACATACTTTCTCATTACTTCATCCAGACTGAGTACATTGTAATTTTCAAACATGTTGGAGGCACTTTTCCATCTTGGAAGGCTTAATAGAAAATGAAGACTATTTTTATAATCAATAACTGGTTTTCTTTTCATACATTCACTAAGTTTGTCCACAGAGGAGCACAATACATTGTGTAGCAATAAGATTTGAATAATCTAATTTTGATAGACAATGAACAATTCCTAAATTTACAAATACACAAAAATCTGTAATGTCTCATCATATCTTCATCATCAGACTGATTGGATTTTAAAATATGACCTAAATCTGTATAACTGTTGACATCTGTAAAAGCATGGCCATTATGTACAGGAGGAGGAGATGATAATTTGAATGAAGTTGACTGAAAGACCATGCATACTGATTTGTGTGTATTTTAGATGATATCATTCTCTAATGCGTATTGTTCAAATATCTTTAATAATTTCCTTAAACCTGTGACAGAAGGACTTATCAATGACATATCATCAGCAAAACTAAAATTGTTGAGAAATGATACATTTGGTGGCCGATGTAACCCCACATGACACTGACCCAGTTTTCAGTTTAACTCGTCTATGTATATATTAAATAACAAAGGGGAAAGAACACCTCCCTGTCTCACCCCATTGGTTACATGGAAAGAGCTGGATATTGCATTTCCCCAGCACTTTGCCATACCAGTTAACTAAAGTATGAACTATGCAGACAGGTATTTGAATATCAAGCAACTTTCTGAAGAGTGTCCAATGACTGACCATATCAGATGCCTTACTAGCATCCAAAAAGCATGCAAACACTGGGCTGCCATGTCCTACATAACACCTGACAGTTTCCTTTAAGGCATGGAGGCCTAAATCTGTTAAATGTTGCTTTTTGAAACCAAACTGATTACCAGAGAGTGTGACTTCACATCTTTGTAGTATGATGCATTCAAATGTTTTAGAAATAATTGTCACAAGAGCTATAGGTCTAAAGTTATTTTTGTCCATCAGGTTACCTATTTAGCTTTCAGTAGCTGTATAATTGTTACTTTTGTGAAATCATCTGGAATAAAGTTATGTTCAAACATATAGTTAAATACAATCATCAAAAGGACATGAAGTCTTGTATCAGAAAATTTAAAATGTTCCACAAAAAAAATCTGATCCTGGACATTTGCCTCCTTTTTATCTTGCTATTGCACATTGGATCTCAGATAGTGTGATTACTTTAACATGAGCAGAAGGGGTATTCAGTGCTGAAAGAACACATTTCTTATTTAGTTTGTTTTTAACACTATTGAGTAAGTCTTTAGAATGATTTTTCCACATGTTGCACATATTGTGACCAAAGTTCCCGTCAGTGCAAATTGGTAGCCTGGTGGAAGTTATCATAGTATTTTGTTTAACTTGCTTCCAGAATTCATGTTAGTCGAAACATTCAAATTTTTTTGGCTAGCGAGTCTGCTGAATGCTTACTTCTTCCTTTGTAACTAATCTAAGAGCATACTTAAATTGTACTTTTATTTGTTTACTGATATGGCCATCATGAGGTTTACAGTTATCACACCACATAAGGTAAGCATTTCGTGCAAAGTCATGCATGTTCTTTGACAGTCATTCCAACCTGGTATAATCCATTGACTACATTTGGATTTACTAGTTAAGCTTTTACCAGAATTGTACAAAGTTTTACTCTACTTGCATATAATCCATGAATCTGTTTTGTGTGATTAGTACAGCCATAGGCATAACAGACCACAACACAGTGTGAGATCTCTATCATGTTTAATAAGAATGCAGATGTCTGAGTATAATTCAGTTTCTCGTCAGCAGTAAGGTCTGACCAGTTGTTGTTGCATTTCAAAACCAAAAGAAAGAAAAAAAATACAGAACAATTTCTCATTGGTATGAGATGGACTGAGTGTTCTTACATTTTGTTACTTCACAAGCTGACCTAGATGAAAATTTGGCAGTATATAGTTAAGAAGTCAACAGAACTACAGGTATTTGTGTTTGCACAAAATGCAAATATTAAACAAATTTGAGTGCACTTACAAAAGTACACTTACAATAGTCATTGAAACTTTTCCCAATTTGAAGCAGAATGAACCAAGATTCACCACTTGCTAATATTCAGTAATCATCCCCATGATCATTAGTATGGAACCCAGTCATGATCTATATATCTGTAGTATTGAATTATTCTCATCACTTGGCATAACATATGTGATTTTAAATATCTGTAGCAGTGACTTAGACATCATTATTTGGCATAACTTCTGTGATTTTATATATCTATAGCATTGAATTATTCTCATCACATGGCATAACTTATGTGATTTTATATATCTATAGCAGTGAATTATTTTCATCACATGGCATAACTTATGCGATTTCAGATATCTGTAGCAGTGAATTACGCATCATTACTTGGCATAAGGTGTGATTTGAGGTTTTTGCTTAATATTACATTATAACAGTCCTGTTGGGAATTAATTTTGTGGAGCCTCAAGCTTATTGCTTTTGTCATGTGCTTACATATTTATCAACACCCAGTAAATGCCATGCTTAACATGTCAAGTATGAGGAAGAGTATTGAGTCATTGCATAGAAAGCCATGTAATGGGTATATAATAAGAACATTTGTCACATCAATTGCGCTCTTCTGATACTTCTCAAGTTCTTTGTCGAAACAGCTAGGCACTGTCTGTACATTGGGGTTAAATCAGAATTAACTAAGAAGAAAAGGCATTGATATTTTAGCACATTAATAGATATAGGGATTAATACTGATTTTGAATGTTTTGCACATGTGCTCAGATGAAAGGTTTTCCTCATTTTGTTACAGAGTAAAACTGGTGACAACTGTACTGTTCAAGATCCACTATACAATTACATATTTGACTTATCTCCCCTGAGCACCATTACCCAAGATTATGCAGTCAGTACAAGAGAATATACTTACTACCTAAATGTGTGCAGTGATCTCAGAAACAAGAGCCTTTGCCCAGAAGACTCAAAGAGTGGAGCATGCCAAAGAAAGCTGACACCTGGTTCTGTTGAAGACATCAGTATAGGTAATTTCAGGCACAATTAACATCGATACATTATTGAAATCATTGTATATTGACTGATGTCTCTCATGGATGAATTACACCACTCCCTCGATAACTCGAGCCCTGATAACTCGTGAACCCGCTTATAATGCAGGGTCAGGCGTGGATTCCATTTTTGAAACCAGAAAATACCCCCAAAAATTGATTCCTATTTTTGAACTTGAAGAAAATCATGATCAAAATTAGTAACCGAAACTTTGATATATTGCTCGTTTTATCGTCTAAAACGGTAGATAGGACCTGAAATTTTAATCAACATTATGAAATATCAAATTTAAAAATAAGTCATACAATTGTTTTACATTTTCTTTTCAAACGGTAGTGCACCGCAATTAACGATATGTAAGGAAATTTTAATCAAGGAAAATGTCACTTACACAGAGTGAAGGCAGTACTTTAATAAATAAATACATACCAATTAAATAATTTTTTTTAATCAATTGAAATTTATGTTCTAGTTCTATCTTTTAGT
The DNA here is from genome assembly GCA_016617855.1 of Megalonaias nervosa. NCBI lineage: Eukaryota > Metazoa > Mollusca > Bivalvia > Unionida > Unionidae > Megalonaias > Megalonaias nervosa. The sequence continues at coordinate 61,802 of JAECUM010000926.1, forward strand.
TCCTTTTAACTGTAATCATCATAAATACAACGTGTCCTCTTGTAATTAAATGTAAAACGTGCCAATCTACCGTAACAGCTATGTCCGCGAGCGTTTCTCTGAGAACCTAATTAGGTGCCGACTGTGTTTTGATAACTGATTTGCGGAAGTATCTGTTGTTTTGTTGCACTGAATTAAAAGCTGGCCTCCTTTGTGTTATCACATTAATTATGTCTTTTGAATCAAATAAAGGAGCTGGAATAAAAGAAAAGTTAAAAGGCACGAAAATCCTACAAATTTAAAATCCAGCGGCCCCAGTCATATGTCGGGTGAACTCACTTCATTTGATCAGTCACTGTTATAAATGTTATTGTGTATGTAACATAAACTACCTTAAATTAACAGACTCACTGGTAACTGTGATCAAAGATAACCAAGGGAAATGAATACTTCGTAAAATAAAGAGCTTGGTTTCACAGATATGGATCATTGTGGGCAAGCGAGTTTCAGAGAATTTTTGAACTGGCACTTAGAGATATCCTCAAGGATGATAAGAAGTTTCATTATTACTTCCAATGAAATTATGACATCAATACTGTACTAACTGAACAATACAAAAATTGAGATTCAACGTAGACAATTGTCTCACAAAATAAATTACGCGTGTTTTTGAAGAAAAGGAATCTTGTTTGTTGGTGTATCGACAGTTAGTCTAGTTTCCCGCTCTTTTGACTCGTGATTTGGCAGGATACCATTAAATACCACTCCGGGAACCAGATTCATCAAGAACACAAAAAGCAGTGACGTAATACACAGATGTTTTGCGTACACGTGATGGTTGTTGAAACCAGTGGAATGATCTTTCACATGTTGGACATTTTGAAAATAAATGTTATTTAAACAGAATAACGAACGACTTTATTAGAAAAAGCGCGTTATTAAAAATTATTATTGATGTGATTGTAAAATGAGCATTCAGTCATTGAACGGACCAGTTCCCTACCCACCCCCCGCGAATTTTTTCAACTTTTGGAGGTCCCTCGGCAACTCGCGCCCTTGCTTATAGTGCGGTCTATGTTTGTGGACCCCATTGTGCGCAAGTTATCGAGGGAGAGGTGTATTTAGATTTGTCACCTGCTTCAGCAAGATCACTTGAGATTTTGGCCAATACATATTCATCTATAGTGTTTGTTCCACCTACCTCTAAAATTGTATTCCTTGGGTAAAGAAACAGGGGGACAAGACATAGAGGCCAGATTTTAACAGAAATCTGAATTCATCTTTTTATTCTCAGTAAGTGTATATATGGATATATTCTGTGGGGATCTCAATAGTTTTCAAGGTATGACCTATGGGCCAAGTCCCTAGGGTAGGGATGGACTTGCACATCATGTTGTCTTTGTATGCTTTATGAGATAACAATTTTAAATGATTCTGTGGTTACTGCAAACAGCAAATTGACAGACTTAGAAAACAACAACATATATGAAGACCATAGGACCACAAGAACGTAATAAAAATGTAATTTATCTATTAAATACATTACCCAATAACATTTATGGTAGGATTTGAACTTGTGTTATCCCCTACCCCTAGAGAAGGAACTTTTCCAAGGTTGGATTATAATCAACTCATTAGTTTTCACTTGGTGTTTACCCATGTATCATACGTTTATCAGCGTTAAATTTTTGCCCTGGACAGGTAACTTGGTATCTGTTGCTCCCACCCACCCCAAAATCTATTCTACTTTTATACCTTTTGTTGGCCATCCATTCTCAAAGGTTGGTATAATCACAATCTTTATATCATTTCTAAGCTTCTATAAAGCTTTATTTTACAAATTTGCTTATAAATATTTCATATTTTTCACTCTCTGGTAACTTAGATTCTGACCATGCCTTCTTTTCGTCTTCAGTGTATAAAATGTTTTCTTTACATAGTTATATATAGCTGCCACTCATATTTATGCCAGTTTTACATATTTTTAAAATACTTTCTCACATTTTAGGCAAGTTCTAAATATTCTTAAAGATTTATTCTAGTTTCATGTGTTAAGACACAGTTGTGACTAAATGCACAAACTGAAACAAATTCATGGTCTGGGAAGATACACACAACACACACCAGACATGGATAAAGTGTTCTTCCTACATTTATTTCAGTGTTTGCACATTGTGGTCTGAATATCTGTGCAAACATTAGGAAACAATTTAACAGCAAAGGTAAGTGGCTGTATCAGAGTCACCAGAGACAAGAGATTTACTCAAATAAGTGCTGTTTTTTATGTTAGTAATGGTATATAAAAGGGAATATCGAAAATTTTCATCTTTTTAGGGAGGGCTTGATGAGGGGGAGATGTTTGCAGATAGCACAAATTATGATCCTATTGTAAATGTGTTTGGGTAAGTATTCATGGAATAACCTAATTTACATGGCAAGGAAAACCGCCCATCCTCTTGCCCTGACAGAGTAAAAATTGGCTGGGCCAAGTAAAGCTTTACTATGTACTCATTCCTGGGCCAAGTAGATGCAGATTTGCATGTTAAGAATAAATCTGAGTATATTTTCTACCTTTAACAAACACCCAAGTTAAACATTGCTTACCATTTGGCATACCTCAGTTATAAATAACATTTGCCTAATTTGTCTACTTGTTGTCTGTCTGGAACATGTTGCAAAGAAACAACTTCGCTTTGTTTTACACATGTATGCAGTGTAAGCTTGATACTAAAATAGGTAATTATTATGAACATATGCTGTTACAGTTTCACACCTAGCCAAGAATTTCTTAATGAGGACAGCTGATTGGTCGAAATCTAGTCAGGGTAATGACTTAGTAATGTTCCAATTATTTTGGCAAGTCAGCAGTCTTTCCTTATTATGGTGCATGTTTCTAGCTCTCATTACTGGTGGTTGAACCAAAATGGAACATTTTGTATGAAAGTTGGTGGAAACTGAGACAGTTGGAATTTGTTCTGATGCAAGATACTGACAGTTTTCTTGTGAAAAGTAGCTACATACATAAATGTTTGCTGGCATCTTCACTTTGGCATGAAAATACTGGTGATCTGAGGGGCAAGCATAACAAATTTTGACATTCTCTGTCTCTTATCATATCCTATATATAACTCATAAAGTTGTGTGATAGTTTGTTGAAAAGGAAAATTATGATACCTATATTACTGAAAGGTTTCACTGTAAATGCAAATACCACTAAGAAAGGCTTTGTGTGCAACTAAAATTTCATTTGAGTTACAAACACACATTTTCGTGGTTTTTACCCATTTTAGTATAAAGCTTGCGCCAGATAGATACTTGTGGATTTTTATTAAAAGTGTAAATAGAATAATGGAGATTTGCTCTGTGTTGAGTATAATGAGAACAGGGATGAGTAACTCTGGCAACCCACTTGTTTTAAAGATGAGTGCTTGGGAAATTTTTTCCTGAGCCCACCATGGGGAAAAAAATTCTTTTTCAAATGAACAGTAATTGATGAAAATAAAACAAATAAATGATTTTGCAGTATTTAAATGGAGTTCTGTTTGCTACAGACTTTATTCTCTACTTTCTGTAGGCCAAGCCAACCAGAAGTTAATATATGATGCTGGAGAGTTGAGTCTCCATTACAGTGGGGGCAAGAATAGCTGTAACAGTAAATATGAGAGGAAGACGACTATAAAGTTTTCATGTGACCAGTCTACAGAAGGCAAGCAGGGTCCCACATTTACTGATGAACTTGATGATTGCCATTACGTTTTTGACTGGCCCACCAAGTATGCCTGTCCTCCTTTTAAGGTTAGTTTTCTGAAACTTGTATGCCTTAAATGCAAATGGAGCTAGGCAATCTAGATTAGGTCCTTTCTGTCATTTATGTGTCCATCTAGACAAACTTATTTGCATAAATAAGCACTTGACATCAGCAAATGAAATGTTTATTATGTTATAAGAAAATTTCATTTTTCATATTGACTTTTAGTTTTTTAACTGGATTACATTGTTGGATCTTGGACTTGACAAATGAAACTTGGTAGATGTGTTTGAGTTCAGACATAGATAATTTTTGTAGACTTTTCATGCCATGAAATTGATGTTCTTCGAACTTTGTATGACAGTATGGGTGATAAGAGCTTACAGTATAGTCTTTTATCCATCTTCTGTTGTCAGTCCATCTGTCTGTTCATCCATTAGCACATTGCTATGCCACCTGAAATACTTGGAGGATGGCCATGTAACTTCCTGCACATTTATCCCAAGAGCTAGTTGGTCCTAAATGAAAATGGTGCTGCTTGGACAGCCAACATGGTTGCCACGGCAGCCAGCTTGAAATTGTTATCACTGCTCCTCATGAATTGATGGTCATATTTGAAATGGGATTTCATTGGAAGACTTATTGTGATATCTAGTTGGTTTAAATATAAATGGTGCCCATCTGACCTTCTGTATAGCCATCTTGGCATACATCTTTAAAAATTTTTGTTACTACTTCTTCTCAATGGAAAGTCACATCAGCATGGGATTTTCATGTGAAGATTCCTTGTGAGATCTGTTTGGTCCAAAAATAAAAACAATGTTGATCTCAGTTTTGATGTGGCTTCCATGATGCCAATATTAAATCTTGATACCACTGCTCCTGAACTGAAAGTCATATTAGCATGGGATTTTCAGCAGAATATTTTTCATGATGTCTTGTTCAAGAATGAAAATTATGCTGGTCTGACATCCAATATGGCCACCATGATGGCCGTATTGAAACTCCTGAATGGAAAATAATGTTGAAAGGGGTTTTCATGAGAAGACTTTATATGATGTGTTGTTGTTGTAGGGTTTAACGCCATTTTTCAGCAAAAGGTAGGTTATACATGGCAGCCAGTATAACTGGTGGAGAAAGAACCCTGGAAAACCCCAGGAAGAACCACCAACCCACGAGAAGCTGCTGGGAAGCTTTCTCAAGTCCCACATTAGCCAAGCCTGAGACTTGAACCCACACAGACAGAGGTGAGATGGCAGTGATCCGGAACGGTGAGCGCTTTAGACCACTTGGCCACTTGGGGCCCCAATATGATGTTTAGTTTGTTCTAAATGAAATTGGTGCTAATCTGACATCTATTTTGATCATCACGACAGCCATCTTAAAAATCTTATTGCTACTTCTGAATGAAAAATTATATCAGCATAGTCTGTTCACTAAAAGACTTCTTATGTCTTGTGATGTCTGGTTGGTCATAAAATGAAAATCATGCTGATCGGATGGCACACAGTATGGCCATGGTGGTTTTTTCTTGAAGATCTTCTTATTGCTACTTATTCTGAACAGATGATCACAATGACATTTGATTGTCACCAAAAGACTTATAATGATGTATACTTGATTCAAAATGAAAATGGTGTCAATCTGACATCCATTATGGCTGCCATTGCTACCATGTTGAAGTGTTTCTTATCACTTTTCCCTAATTGAAAGTCATATGGACATTGGGTTTTCACCAAAATACTTATTATGGTTTCTAATGGAACCAAAATGAAAATAATACAAAGCAGACTACCAGTATGACCACCATGTTGACCATCTTGTTAATCTTGTTACCACTGTTTCCTTAGAATGGATCACATTGACCAGTGGACTTTTATGATGTCCTGTAGTTCCTAAATGAAATTGTTCTGATCTGACATTTATTTATCTTGTTATTGATACTTCTTCTGAAAGGATGGTCATATTGACATGGTGGCCTTCTTGAAAATCTTTTCACGAAAAGCTTTTTTTCTAATGTTGGTCCTAAATGAAAATGTTCATCTTGGACAACCAGCATGGCAACCATGGTGGCTGTCTTGTAAGCACTTCAGCTCCTGCATGGATGATGATATCGACATGGGGTTTTCACGAAAACACTTTTCACTTAACTCATTCAGCCCAATTCCACCTATACTTGTGATCTGTTTTTTTCATTCATTGGCCAATCCCACCTGTACTCGTGGTTTGTTTGCTTTATTCAGTGGCTGATCCTGCCTATACTTGTGGTGAATAGGTTGGTAGAAAAATCATTTCCGATTGGTCATAACTGGTAGTTTTCCAAGAATCTGATAATGAACCAATGAGAAATCACTTTATTTTTCTTTATTTAAATATTAACTTTTAAGTATTAAAGCTAAAGTTGTTAATTGAGATCGGTTTGACTACATATTTCTTTCATGAAAAATAGTACACAATAGCGGATTTAAGAGCAATATATAATGATTCTGAGAGCAAAAGCAAAATGTTTCGTAGATTTCATCTTGAAAATATTGAGAAAATGAGGTAAAGATATGTTCGGCACTTGAATATTTTACAAGATTTAGACTTGAACATAGAAGTATCTGAGTTCAAATCATCAGAAAAAGAGGATAATAGCTGTGTAAAAATGATGTACAACAGTTTGTAAATAGTGGATAAATAACTTACGAAAAAATTGGGCAAATAACAGAAAATATATGACTGTTTAGATAAATTTATTTGGACCAACTGGTGCAAATTTCATATTTTGATTGGATATAAGAAGAGAAATTAAGGTAGGAATGAATGCATGTGCGTGATGTTGACAGAATTTTCCAATTAGATAAAAACCCTCTTGGGCACAAGCAGTTAGACACAGCCTAGTGCTTTTGGGGCATAATATCAATGATACTGACAACAGTGCTGGGTTGAATGAGTTAAAGTAGTTGGTCCTTATGAGAATGAGGCCAGTGAGATCTCACAAAAATTGAATATTCTTGTGACAGCTTATTTGCCTGAACAGATGATCATAGCAAGAAAAATGAGGAAAAAAAATAATTTTTGCATTATGTAGTTATATTTTAGTGATGTTGACATAACATCCAATATGCCTGCCCTGATGGTCGTTCTGAAAATCTTGTGATGGCTGTTTCTCTTCAATGTATGGTCTGATCAACATTGTCACTAAACCACTATCAAAACAATATTATTATACAAATTATGTAGCTGTTTTTTTGAATGATAATGGTTTTTATCTAACTTCCAACAAGGTACGATAGTGGTCACCTTGAAAATCTTGCCGTTGCTACTCCACTTGCATGAATAAATGCATTGACACGGATTTTCCACTGAAGTGTTTCTGACTTTTGAATGAAAATGGTGCATATGTCACCACAACATATCCACACTTTTGTTAAGGAGTTCTGAAAACTAAGCATAACTGACTGGATTCAAGTCAGAGGTCATTGCTTCCATTTTTCTGTTTCATTGAGCTTATAATCACAGTGACTTGTACATATTCAAGTGAATTTTGACCAGATTTTGCATTTAGTTGCATTCCAGTGAACAGGATTTGGATATTTTTTATGTAACTTTATCAATTTTCATTCCTATTGCTACAATGTCTACATTGTGACAGTTTATAGTGATGACTAGCACTGCAGCATCATGCCGCAGACATGTAGCATCAGTCCCACCCCAGTCACTTTATCCTGACACCAGGCTGACCAGTCCTAACACTAACCTCTTAATGCTGAACACCAGGTGAGACACTAGTACCATTTTTATAAGTCTTTGGTACAACTTAGCTGGGGTTTGAACCTGCAACCTCCCTCATCCGAAGCAGATGCACTAACCACTAGGCCACCGGGGCAGTCATTCCAATGAATAAGTTTACAATCAGCACTCTGACACTGATTTTAAGGTTGAAGGTCATTGACTTCGGTTTTTTGCTTTTCTGGCTTTTGTGCATGATGATCAAACAACTGAATCCAGTCCTTGAATACATCTGATAAATACATTGAATGATGCCACTTAAATAAGTTTGCTGTTTTTAAAAAAGAAAGGAATAATATATTTACCACACTTGGCATGTAGGTGTGGCTCGACATTGTTTGATTTTCTGTCCATGATATTAGGTTCAAGATCAAATGCTACAACCATGATTTTTGTACTATATTTTAGGTTTCTTGCGAATATGTCAACTTTGATGGTATGGTTACCATATTTATTATGTGAGCTTCTTAAGAAAATCAATGATTGTTCACTACTTAGCAGTTAAAAAGAAGGAAAAGAAAGTAGACATGGTCTCATTTTGGATTCCTGAAAATTCTATCTGCCAGTATTAATGCTTCATGATTAGATATGTTGGATTATTTTGGTAAGTTCATTGTTTGCTTTTTCAGAATACTAAAGAATACTAATAATATTTCTTCATTAGACACTTTAATCTGGACCTTTTAAGTGCAATTCAAATTTTTTTAGCAGTTATATCAGAGCATCTCGATCTCAGTGAATGAAATTTGATATGAATATGTAGATGACCTGATCAGATTGTTGTGCCATTAAATAAAACTTTGCAAATATAAATTTTATTAATAGACATTTTGTACATAGACATTTTGGAATGCAGTAGGGATTACATACTTTGCCAACAGAAATCTTCAATCAATGTCCAGTATCTGCTAGCACAAGTTTGTTATAGCTGCTCCTAAAGTAATGGGAAGATTTCTGTCAAACTTAACAGTCACACTTATCGCAATGTCTAATTTGGTTCAAGTAAATGAAATTTTTTCTCTCAGATATCCAGTATTGAAAAGCTTGTTATCACTATTCCTCCAGAACAGATTTTCATGTCAACATGGGGTTTCACTGACAGACTTATGATGTCTAGTTAGCCCTAAACAAAAATGGTGGTGATATGACACCCAATATGGCTGGTATAACGGCCAATTTTGAAAATGCTGTTATTGCTGCTGCTTCTGAATGGATGGTCATAATGACATGGGGTTTTCACTAAATGACTTCTTTTGAAGTCTCATTGGTCCTAACTGAAAATGATGCTGTTCTGACCTTCACTATGGCCATTGTGGTGACCATGTTGAAAATGTTGTTACAGCTACTCCACTTCAATGGGTGGTCATGGAAATATGGGATTTTCACCAAAAAAGTAATTATTATGCCTAGTAGGTCCGTAATGAATATTGTGCCAGTCTGACTTGTAATATGGTCACAATGGCAGCCAGCTTGAAAGTGATCTTATTGTTTCTTCTGTTTAAAGGAATGTCATATTGACATTAAGTTTCCATCGAAGACTTATGGTGTCTGGTTTTTCATACATAAAAATGGTGCTAATCTAGCGTACAATGTGGCCAGGATGAAAATCTTGTTCTTGGTACTCCTTCTAAATAGATGGTCGTATTGACATCAGCTTTTACCAAAAGACTTCTTATAATATCTTGTTGATCCTGAATGGAATTGATGCTGATCTTACAGTATGACAAACATTACAGCTTTCTTGAAAATCTTATTATTATTATTACCCCTCCTGAATGGGTGGCTATAAGAATTTTCATCATAGTACTTCTTATGGCGTATAGCCGGTTCTAGGGGTATAATGATGTATCATTATATCAGTATGCGTCAGTATGCTGCCATATGGTAATTCGTATTGGTACAGTTCTCCCATATCATTATTTTGCCCCTAACTATATGTTAGTTGGACTGGTAGTGAAACAACCTTTATGCATTGAAAACCTAGTATAGAAGTAAGAACTTTCACAGTAACCAGTCAAATGCTTGTCTTTGTATTACTGATGGTTAAATTATCAATTAATCTCAATCTTGTGACAGTAAGTGGGCAAAAGAGTGATCTCTGGAATCACTTTGGTTTTAAAGGTAACCAGAATGGTGAATTAGATCATTCAGCGGCACTATGAAGGAGAGATTACTAATCTTGTGATGCATAAACATCACCACCATCTATCTGTGAATATTAGCCCCAGTTTGTTTGTTATGTCCAGTTCATCAGATGTGTCCAAATCACTCTTGAGAAACCAATTTGTAAATCAAATCCAGTCTTCAGACCATCAGTTAGCAGCATGCAAAGCCCATCAGTCATAGCAGATTCAGCAAAATCTTGTTTCATTTGTTAATTTCAAGCGATTTTTGTTGTTCATTTCTTACCTGACCAAAATCATGATCCTTCTCATTTTTATTTTTCAAAATTAAGGGGATGCACATTTGGTAGAACATGTTTAATATAATGAAACTTTACAGACTCGGTAAGGAATCTCCACCATCCTTCCTGGAATAATGGGTTTTTAGTGTGTAGTAAGGAATCTCCACCATCCTTCCTGGAATAATGGATTTTTAGTGTGTAGTAAGGAATCTCCACCATCCATCCTGGAATAATGGGTTTTTAGTGTGTAGTAAGGAATCTCCACCATCCCTCCTGGAATAATGGGATTTTAGTGTGTAGTAAGGAATCTCCACCATCCATCCTGGAGTAATGGGTTTTTAATGTGTAGTAAGGAATCTCCACCATCCATCTTGGAATAATGGATTTTTAGTGTGTAGTAAGGAATCTCCACCATCTGTCCTGGAGTAATGGGTTTTTAATGTGTAGCAAGGAATCTCCACCATCCATCCTGGAATAATGGGTTTTTAGTGTGTAGTAAGGAATCTCCACCATCCCTCCTGGAATAATGGGATTTTAGTGTGTAGTAAGGAATCTCCACCATCCATCCTGGAGTAATGGGTTTTTAGTGTGTAGTAAGGAATCTCCACCATCCATCTTGGAATAATGGATTTTTAGTGTGTAGTAAGGAATCTCCACCATCTGTCCTGGAGTAATGGGTTTTTAATGTGTAGCAAGGAATCTCCACCATCCATCCTGGAATAATGGGTTTTTAGTGTGTAGTAAGGAATTTACTATAGGTGGTATGCATTATTTCTTTATTTCGACCAATTTTTATGTGAATTTGTCGTATTTGTGGACTGTTTGTTCTGTCCATATGCTCCAACATGGTATCACTGATGCATGTTGTTGTTCCTGTAGTTGTGTTCACTGTGTTTTGCTCACTTGGTTATTAACAAGTGTTGAATTTTGTGACTTATTAACATGTTTTAGTTGTTAATTTATGAATTTCTGTTTGTTCTTTTGATTTCAATTAAGTAACTTGAATCACAAATTTTATCATCAGAGCAGAACATCATTCTACCGTATTTTATGTATTTTTTCGTACCCTTTAATTTTACGTACACAATCCAGTTATCAAAATAATAATTATTTAAATGTATCATAATTTTCGTACATATCACTTTGTATTATTTGAAAAATTCATTAAATTATCATACATAACATTTCCACAAAGAAGATTTATGTTTGCAAAAAAGATCGAAAATACCGTGTTCCCACTTTGTTTTTACAAAAATTAATGATTAATTGTTGGTGAGAAAATATAATGATTGATGCATAAGCATGGGCGCCCGCAGCATAGGTCAAGGGGGGTCACGTGACACACACACACCCCTAAATCATACTGCAGTATATATTCCGACAAGTTTAATCATGCAAATGAAGCTGAAAATATGTCACAAGATTCTGTTCAAAACGCTTAGTAAATATTAGCTTTAGTTTCAGACTGCTTATTATACTAACTCTCCCGGCCGTGACTGACTGACCCTCACCCCCACCCCCTTTTTGCAAAAGATCCTGCTGGCGCCCATGTGCAAAAACTCTTATTGTCATTCCAATATCTACTGGTGTTTATTAACAAATGAACAAAGGACTTTACAGACCATACCTTTAAATATTATCGTTAATTAGTTCTCCTTATTAAGTCCGTCACCGTAACAAAACACCACGTGCATTTTAAAACGAGTTCGGAAGCCCTTTGATGTTGTCTTATACAACAAAAATTACATCTCAGTACATGCTAAAGTGAAGACCACAGACCATTGGTCAACTTGTCTTATTGTTTCATTAGTCATACAAACATAACATATAAAAACCTTATCATTTTCCATCGTAAATTTGAAAGTCACGGACTCCGTTAAATCGATTCGTATATATACATATACTATCTTTTAAGCGCTTGTTCTGTTTTGACTTGGATATAATTAACATTTTATTGCAAATCTGTTCTATGATATACCTCACTATTATCTTTATTGGCGAGTTCGAATAACAAATAATGCATATGATCGCTTGTCCTGATAACATATGCTATATGGACAACTTCAATAGCACATTGACAAATTTTCATTTCCCTAAAGCAAGCCTCATTTCCCTACTGGCAGCCTCGCTGATTTGACCTCTTCATTCGATTCTTGCCCTCAATCTGGTTTCAACTAGACTAAACAAAGCGCTAAGCATGTTTAATTACCATTTAAATAACACTGTATACCCATGTGGTTGTTGTGCCAATGTACATTGTAATTAAAACAGGAATGAACTGTTGATTTAGCGGTGTTTATTCCCAATGGAATATAGTAGGGTCATAATACATGAGAATTATCCCACTCGTCCGGTAACTGAAAATAGTCTTTTTCTTCTCTTTGCAAAAGCTACAAATAAAAACTACACTGAATAAATATGGTCTTGTACACTGAAATTTTTTTATTTGATTGATCTCTCTGGCGCGCACACACACAAACACACACACATTAACTTCAGCGTTGATTTCAAGTTCTTTATTTTTTATTGCAGTTTGATAATGAGATTAGTGTTGCGGTAAAAATACAACTTGCACTTAATTTCCTGACGATGTGGGGTCGTATCGTTGCGTACAGTTTACCATTAAATAATACTCATAACTTGTACATGTTCAAACCATCTTGATCATTTTGCACAACATAACAGGTACACATGTTCTAAATGCAGACAAGCTTGCACACTGAACATAATTCTCTCTCTCTCGTTCACTAATAACAAAAGTACTTTTGATTTATGAGACAGAAAATATACGTTTACTTTGTACGTTTGTACCGTTAGGTTGTCGAGTAGCATGTGTACTGTAGAACTTGTTTTGGTACGATCCCTTTATTTTTCGTACACAGTCAGCACCACTAAATGATAATTATTTATTTTACATATAATTTTTCGTACACTGAAATTAATAATTATTTTTTCGTGTATGAAAAATTACATAAAATATGGTATATCAAATACTTTGCCTCTGCAAACTTGGGCTTGGTGCAGTAAGATACATGTGTACATTCAACCTCGTTTAAGCTGCATTATGCTCTGACATTGTGGATGACACCTTTTGAGTTTACTGTTTGAAGTTAAAGTCAGGGTAGTGAGGAGACATGCAGCTCAGGAACTTCCACTCTAATTTAGCCTCAGCAGTCATATATAAGCATGTTTGGCATTCCCTCCTCCTCTATTCTCCTAATGTTAGTGTGATTGGGGAACATGTTGGAAGAAGAAAGCAGATTTTTCTTTAAATTATGTTTCTCCAAAAATATTTACCTGATCACATTACTTTAAAATCCTCCCTGCTGTGCAAGCATCCTTGTTGATATGTCGCTCTGCTAAAAACTATTGACACCTTATAGCAGTAAAGGGAGGTAATGGGTATGACATAGCTGGAAAAAATAAGAAAATAATTTTTTGGCGGGGACTGGAATTGGGAGGTAGCAAGCTTATTTTTCTAACATTGGTGTGATCAGGTTTTATCTGCTAAATCAGTACCTTGTAGATTCATGTAAACAAATTGACCTCTCACTCGATAACATGTGCACAATAGGGTCCAAACACATAGACTATAGTACATGTGAGGGCACAAGTTATCAAAGAACCTCTGAAAATGTAAGAAGGGGATGCTGCTGTCCCAGCTGGATATCGACAATGACAGGATGGAGGGGTGCTATTCAATGTCTTTTTACTCATTTTAAAGTTGTGTTGAAAGTAATAATTATAAATAAATGCTTTTCCTAATTGTTTGTTTTCTGTATAAATTACATTTATGACCAAGATTACTAATCTTTGAAAGATCATTAAAAACTTTACTTTGAGAGGTTTTAGCATACATCACATGTACTCCAAAAACATTGTGTGCTGCATTACTGAATTTTGCACATGAATATGGATTTATGTGTTATTGTTGATTAACAACAAAGCAGTATTTCCATGTTTCAAAAAATGTTGACATTTCATTCATAAAACTACAACAGTCACTGTGGAAATTTTTTTTAAAGTGTTGTTCTATTAGTAAAACATTGATGCTGCAATTTTATTGCAAGTTATAGTGAAACTTCTTCTTTGAGCAAACATTTGAGTGCCAGTTATTTGGGAATTTAAGTTCACTACAAACTTTGGAACTTGTCTCTCCATAATGAATCATATTTGTGAAACAAGGCTTTTCATGCACCTAGTATGCTTCCCTCTCTTGCTGTTGTTCATCATATATTTTAATTATGCTACCTACATAATTATATTTATAAAGTGTGCAACTGGTCAGTTGAATTGAGTTTACCTGACATACTCTCATGACTGCTAGCTCTTATGTGGGTAGGATTTGCATGCCTTTTAGTGTCATCATTTATTATTCTACCCCTGTTATTTGATTTGATACAAAAGATGTAATTAACATGATAATACAAAGCAGTTCTACTTTCAGTTGATTGTAACAATACAAAAAAACACTTCTGCAAATCAGTGATCAAAACGGAATCAACACTTAACTAGGTTCTCAGAAATACTCAAGGACAAAGCTGTGATGTAGATAGTGTTATGTGTCTAGGCTTGTACAAAATGTAACAAGAAAAGAGTGAAGACAACAAGCTTTGTAAAATTTAACAAATAATTTATTTCCCTAGAAAAACAAGGTAAAAATAAGAAAAAGGACTTATGGTTTTTGAATCAAATCCAAAATTAATCCAAGAATTAAAAAAATATAAGTCCTATCAATAAAAAGTCCTAAGTGAATCACAGTTTGAATCCTGATGAAATCCAAGATGGAAGGCGATGATGTCTTCAATAACCTTCAAAGTGTTGCCATGTCAACAGTTCCTTGTTGAATCACAAAGAATAATGTTCCAGTTTGGAATGCTGAATAATTTAAATAAATGTCTTTGTCCAAGAATTTTGTAAGGAGCACTTGTATATTTCTCCAGGAAAATGAATCACTAATTCCATAAAATAAAAAAATTCAACTCAAACTGGTCACGACAAAACACCTTTGAGCTTCAAAGAATTAAAGCACAACTGAACTGATTCTTATGATAACATGAGTTATAAGCCCAACTAAAATGCAAAACAGATTCCCGGAAGGGGGTCAAAAATTCATCCCACTGGGAAAACCAAAAGTTTGTAACAATAAACGTTATTTGTCATGTACTCCAGATATGGCCTTGATTCAACTTAACAATTCTTACTATAAGATTAGATTTTTAAAAAAATTTTAAAAAGTTGTTTGCTAAAAGCCTTACTGATTTCTGAATCAAGGTCAGCAATTAGATACAGTATTTCAACTACTGTTTGTTGATCAGGTCAAACAGAACTGAATTGAATTTCTAAAAAATCAAATCCAGTAGACAAAATTATCATTACAATGACATGTAGTGGAATAAAAGAAAAATAAAAAAATATAAAACTAACAAACAAATAATTAAATTACATATACATAACAATAGATAACCTTTTATGTTTGGACACAAGATGGCATATAGCATTTTTATGATTACACTAACCAAATTCAGAGATACAACAAAACACAAATTTCACTGAATGAAACTTATTTAATAGTATTTTTTCTTAAAGTGCTGCCACCAGTAGGCATTACTAACATTTACATGGATTGAATTCTAATCAAATACTGTTACTTACAGTGTACTGAGAAATATTTTATATAGAAAACTTAACAGAATATATGACTTCTTATTAAAAGTTGAGAATTTCATGACTTTGAATTAAATTTCCAAGCTGTAACCAATGTTTTCAATGATAAAACAAGCAATATATCAAGTTTCAATTAATAATTTTGATCACAATTTTCTTTATGTTCAGCAAATGGTAGCCAATTCTCTTGGTATTTTATATGGAAAAAGATGGGATCCTGACCCAGAATTATAAGCGGGTTCGCAAGTTGTCCAGGCGCAGGTTGTCAAGGGAGAGGTGTAATTCCAAAGTTATCTTTCAATCCTTAACAGTGTGTATTTGTTGCTATTTGTAAAGATTTCAAAACCATTTCAAGAAAAACTTTGAAGCATATCAGTATAGCCAAGGTCCTTACATAATATATATCCTTATGGCTTGGTTCCTCATTTAGCACATCATTATAGCCTGGTTTCTTACATAACATGTCAGTTTAGTCTGGTTCCTCATATGTCAGTTTAGTCTGGTTTTTCAAATAACATGTCAGTTTAGTCTGGTTCCTCAAATAACATGTCAGTTTAGTCTGGTTCCTCAAATAACATGTCAGTTTAGTCTGGTTCCTCATATAACATGTCAGTTTAGTCTGGTTTCTCAAATAACATGTAGGGGCCCCGAGTGGCCTAGTGGTCTAAAGCGCTCTCTGTTACGGATCACTGCCATCTCACCTCTGTCTGCATGGGTTCGAGTCTAGGATTCGGCGAATGTGGATATGTGAGAAAGCTTGCCAGTAGCTTCTCATGGGTTGGTGGTTCTTTCCGGGGATTTCCCGGTTTCTTCCTCCACCATTAATACTGGCCGCCATGTATAGCCTATCGTGTGCTGAAAAATGGCGTTAAGCCACACAACAACAACAACAACAAATAACATGTCAGTTTAGTCTGGTTTCTCAAATCACACGTCAGTTTAGTCTGGTTCCTTATATAACATTGTTATGGCCATGAAACCCATTTTGAAAGCGAATTTAGTTTTTATGTTTAAGTAAGATATGGTAGCCTTGCCAGTGATATCAAAAATGTAAGTGTTTTTAGGGCTGTCATGTAACACATTTTAAAAAAATAGGATCTTAATGCAAGTGTTCATTTGATATCAATTTTATGAAACAAGTTGAATAACAGTATATGCTTCATGCTGTTCTCAGTGAGTGGCATAATATTGAATGAGTTTCATAAATTTAATATCAAATGAACACATGAGGTTCTTATTTCAAAACATTAAGGACTTTTGGATTACTCAGTTGCTTTAGTATGTGATGTTTTGTTTTATTTCTTAGTGTGGTCAACAGTATTTAAGATGTGACATTGTGATGTTAACAAAACAAGTTAGAATGGTCCCCCTCTTATACAGCCATCCTTTCTGCACCAGGAAAGTGGCCTTATAAAAAGGATGGTCTTTCAAGAGGAGGTCTTATTTGTGAAGATTTATACTTATGTTGCTAATTGAACTATAGTTTAATCATGAGGATGAAACTTTTGAAGAGAAGACAAATTACCCTATTTTTAAAGGAAGTGATACATAAACTGTCACATGATTTTTTGTTCTTTGCCTGGTACCCAGTTTTGTTCAAGGTTCATTTTTCTTTGTGTGTGACTCCACAAAAATTATATTTATCCTATGTTGACTATATTACGATCTTGACAATTACCTTTGGTTTTGTAATCATCAAAGAGAAGAAATAAACAGCGTGAGGCCCAAAACTCTATCACAGCATTGTTGAGCCCATTTCCTGTAAATGTTGGTGTTTGTAGATAATGATATAGTATGTTATAATGTACTTGAGCCAACACTTCTCTCAGTAACAAAAACCTGGCATTGTTGAAACAGTCGTTAGTAGAGATAATCAGATTTACTTACTTTACTGTGTGAATTAAATATTGGTTCTGGATACATACTAAAATAAAATGAGGCTGCTTGTGAGTGGTAAATTAGTCATTTTTAGACTAAAATGCTGGCCACATGCTGCATCAGAGGGGTGGTTGCCCATCATGGGTACTTGTGTACACAAACTTGTCTGTGCTCAAAAAACTTGTCTGTAGCTGGTCTCTAGTGAGGGGCAGTATGAGAGAGATAAATGTACTTTTGTAAGAAATATATCAATTACGATGGAAGTAACAGTGTTTAAAATTTACATTTTCAATGCATTTTCCTGACCTTCTTTTAAACAGTTTGTCAAGTTCAGAACATGAAATAGCAAAAAATATTTGGATGCAGAATATAGTCTGATCTGCCTCACTGACAGTTACATGAATCATATGTGACAGTGGTACCTTAAGGACATTTATGTTGCAGACTGCAAGCTGTAGTCTACAGAGTGACAGTGGTGCCTTGTATGACCTTAGTAGTTTGGCGTTTAAGGACAATAATTATGATTACATTTCAGACTTTAAGCTTCAGTTTACAGAGTTCCTTGTATGACCTGACTAGCCTGGTTCATAAGGATGATAATTATGATTACATTTCAGACTGCAAGCTGTAGTCTACAAAGTGAGTGATGCCTTGTATGACCTTAGTAGCCTAACTCATAAGGCTTATACATATAATTAAGATTACATTTCAGACCGAAAGCTTTAGTTTACAGGGTGCCTTGGATGACCTTAGTGGCCAAGTTCTTAAGGATGAAAATTATGATTACATTTCAGACTGCAAGCTTTAGTTTACAAAGTGACAGTGGTGCCTTTTACAACTTTATTAGTCTAGCCCTTAAGGACAATAACTATGATTATCTTTCAGACTGCAAGCTGTAGTTTACAGGGTGACAATGGTGCCTTTTATGACCTTAGTAGTCTGGCCCTTAAGGATGATAATTATGACTACATTGATACCACAAGCAAAAAGAAATTCTACTTCAATGTGTGTCGATCTTTGGTTTATCAACAAGGTAAGACAGTCAATAATTATACATTTGTGTTCATTAATTAACTTCAAGTTTTTGTTGGTGACACTATCACTACAAATAATAAATTGAAAGTTATAACATGAGCTGATGAACTTGTTAGGAAAATAATTTTGTCAGAGACATGTTCACACATTCAAGTACCAACAAAACATTTGTTAAAAATGCTTGAAAAATGATACCATGATAAATAAATAACTTAGCAGTATTATTGAAGACATAAAGATTTCTCAGTTATTTAACAAGATTGACTAAAACTTGATATTATGAGGCTGTAAAACTGCTTACGTATTTGATGACATATTATCTAATTGTTATTATCTAAGTGTTATCTGTATTACACTTAGCTGTCCTTGTCTCTCTGGACAACTGGGCGAACCCAAAAATATCTGTTATGTATCATTGTAACCATTGCTCAGACTGGATGCATGCAAAATGGTTTAATTGGTGATGTTTTAATGTTTACCCATACTTCATACACTAAGCTTGAAACAGAGGGGGAAAAGACTAGAGACAAAAACATATCAACATTGGTAAGTTTTAAATTATTTTCAAAGAAAATAAATGACTTTTATCAAAGTTTAACAAAATGAACAACATCTGATTTTTAAAATAAGTTTTTCTTGTTTTGAAAGATGTGAACCCAAGGAGAGTAAAACTTGCTGGAATAAATTTGCAAAATCCAGTATGACAAAAGTGTCTTAATGTCTTCTTTCTGTCTGCAAGAACAAGATTATGGATAGTCTACAAATTTGGTGTTCAAAAGGACATTATATGGTTTTCCACCCCTTCTTGTTTTGAATTAATCTGAAGTTGGTTACAAGGAAAGTGCTGTCTCTCTTTCTCAGTTTCTTACTCTCTCACACACAGTGTTAAGGATATTAAATAATTATTTTCAAACTTTGTAAGGGTATAAATATAATTAAATATTAGAGGTCATAAATTTAAAACATTAAATAATACTTAAAGCTTGCACAGTTAATTAATTGAATGGTAATTCACAACAGTTTTGTGGAAGCCAAGTTTTCAAATTAAAACTTAGCTCTAACTAAATGGAAAAAAAAATATGGAGGAATCCCTTTGTAGAAAACCCCCAGTGGACCCTTTTTAATTTTAGTTAGAAAAGAATGTCATTCAAAAATGAAAAAGAAATTTAGTAAATAGAGTGTAGCATGTCACATTAGAATTTTTGAATCATTTTCTTCAGGTACCACTTGCCCCTACAATGCAGCAGTATGTATGGAGGATCTCACTAACAAGGACAGCAGGAAGAAGTAAGTCTTTGCGTATTGTCTCCTACTGAGATGAACATCACAGGAGCAAGAATAAATCTAATCATTTAGATAGATATAATACTAATGTTCCTATGTGTATGTGTCAGCATACATGTGTGCATGCATGCAGAATAGGGAATTTAACATTAACATAACCTATTGCTATTGTGTAGCTGGCTCTTTTCCAGGCAGAAATACCACAACCATATCATGAGAATTTAACATTCAGGAAGGGGACTCAAAGGTTCTGGAATGACAGAACACCCCTCGTCCAACCCACAGATACCTTGCCATGCACACTGTTCTTCATTCTTTTTCTGGTGAGACTTTGGTAATCCCTCTTTGGAGGCTTTTAGGGTTAGGGGTCCCCTTCTCAGAGGAGATAATAAAGGGGTGGAGAAAAAGTTATGCCCTCCTGTTAGGGAGGAGCAACACGCTCCCCATTTCATGAGGGCAAAGAGTGAATCTTGTCCTCCAATGAGGGAGGGCTGCAACCTCTTCCATCCAGAAGGGCAGAAAGTAAGTCACACCTCCCCCCCAAAACCTGTATGGGAGAAGCAGCACCCTCTACTCACCCACAGCTGGGTATGGGCTATAAGTGACACACTTACATGCACACGCACACACACACACACAGACACACACACACACACACACACACACTGGTGAAATTGCACCACCTGGTAAGAGGAGAACTTCAATCTAATTCTGTTAAATTCTGTTAGTTCTGGAGAAGAGTCTTTTAACAGATCTGAATCAGTCATTGACCAGGCACTGGTCACTGAACACTGGTCATTTGAGCCCCTACACAGGGTTTCTGAACAAAAATTTCAGCCTTTGACTGTGCACATTCATGAAAGTTGTGGAGGTTAGATTTTATGGTATGGAAAAGTCTCTTGATTTGAGGTCAAAACAACAAAAGACAAAGCAATTGTGACTCATTGAAAAATGGAATTTTGCACAATAACTTCTGTTTTTGAGTAAATTCATCTATCAAATTTTGTGGACAGCTTGTACCTGAGGGTAAAGAAACCAGTATATTTGGGGTTCTTAGGTCGTGCTCATAGTACACCTCTCCCTCGATAACTCGCGCACATCAAGGTCCAAAAACACAGACCGCACTATAAGCGAGGGTGCGAGTTACTGAGGGACCTCCAAAAAACCCGCTAGACATCCAAAAAACTGCGGGGTTGTGGGGGGGGACTGGGCTGTTTAATGGCTGAATCCTCGTTTTATAATTGAGTCGAGAAATGTCGTCAGTAGAGCGCTTTTTCTGATAAAGTTGTTCGTTATTATCTATATATCACATTTATTTTCAAAATATCCAACCTCTGAAAGATCGATAACATGATTACAACTGGTTTCAACAACCAAACACAGTATGCGAAAACATTCGTGTATTACGTCACGGCTTTTTGTTTTGTTGATTAGTCTGGTTCCTGGATTGTTGTATAATAGTATTTCACGAAATTAGGAGTCTGTGATGCAGGGAACCAGACTAACAATTGATACACTACCAAACAAGATTCCTTTTTATCAAAAACACATAACATTTATTTCATCAGACAATCGTCTGCGTCGAAACTCAATTTTTGTATTTTTCAGTTAGTAAAATTTTCATGCCGTGATTTCATTGCAAAAGTAAGTGAAACTTCTTATCATGCTTGAGGATATCTCTACGTGCGAATTCAGGAAATCTCTGAAACTTCTTTTTCCCCACAACGGTCCGTATCTGTGAAACAAAGCTCATTATTTTACGAAGTACTCATTTCGCTTGGTTGCCTTGCTATCTTTAATCACATTTATGATTGAGTAAGTAACTTTTAAGGTAGTTTAATTAGATATGTACACAATAAAATGTATCAGAGTGTTCGATTGGTCAAATGAAATGAGTTACCTGACATACGACCGGTGCCGCTGGTTCTTAAGCTTGTAGGATTTGTACGCCTTTTGAATTTTTTTTCAATTCCACCTGCTTTATTTGATTCAGAAGATGTAATTACTGTGATAATAGAAAAGGAGGCCCTCTTTTTATTTAGTGCAACAATGCAATAGATGCTTCCACTAGTCCGATATCAAAACATGGTGGGCACTTAATTAGGTTCTTAGCGAAACGCTCGCAGACATAGCTGTTACAGTAGATCGACACATTTTACGTTTAGTTACAAGAGGACACATTGCATTTATGATGATTACACTTAAAAGGAACTAAAAGATAGAACTAGAACACAAATTTCAATTGATAAAATTTTTTTTAATTGGTATTTATTTATTAAAGTACTGCCTCCACTTGGCGTAAATGACATTTTCATTGATCGAAATGTCCTTGAATATTGTCAATTGCGGTTTACTAAGAATGTCGATTGAAAAGAAAATGTAACAAATTGTATGACTTCTTATTAAAAGTCGTTATTTCATAATGTTGATTAAATTTCCAGGTCCTTTCTACCGTTTTCGACGATAAAATGAGCGATATATCAAGTTTCCGTTACCAATTTTGATCGCGATTTTCTTCAAGTTCAACCAATAAGGATCAATTTTTTGGCATTTTCTGGCTTAAAAATTGGGATCCACGCCTGACCCCGCATTATAAGCGGGTTCGCGAGTTATCAGGGGAGTGGTGTACTTCAAATAAGAAAATATTAGTTATGCACTTTTAGCTAAGTTGAAAACTGTATACCTCCACCAAAGATCAAAATTATTAAGACCCATTGGTCAATAATCTCCAGAATCAACAATGCCCTACTAGTGCCTACATGGAAGACTATAAGAAACGGGAATTTTTTTTCTTAAAATGGCAATCATAATTATAGTAATTATAGCATAGAGAAATCCCACCTGTGGAGTCAGAATTAATGAGCAGAAATGAGGCTTTGTCTTAGTTCATGTCCTTGAATTCATTGACTGAAACCGAGGTCATGAAAAACTTTGGATATCACCATAATTGTTGGGCCTATTGTATTTTCACCTTTATAGTTTATTCTCTGCACCTTTTAAAGAATATTAACTTTGTTACCTTTTATATTTTACTACACGTTTTCATTTTTTTATTTTTTGGAAGGGTTTTTTATCCTGAATTTTTTTTTGGTGCAATTTTTTATCTGCCCTTTTTTTTTTTTAGAACATAAAGTTTAATTGGCACAACATAGGCAGTTGTTATGTATATTTGATTTGTGCTATGTGCATGACTTTTATTCATGATTGAGGGCAGAATTTTTGCCTCTCTGGCTTTTGTCATGCTTGTAAATA
Organism: Megalonaias nervosa; assembly: GCA_016617855.1. NCBI lineage: Eukaryota > Metazoa > Mollusca > Bivalvia > Unionida > Unionidae > Megalonaias > Megalonaias nervosa. Next base: position 84,823 of record JAECUM010000926.1, read on the forward strand.
GTGAATAAGATGTTGACTAAAATTTGTGTTTGAGGTCAGTCTTTTCAGTTAAACTAGATTTTTCCATTGGAAATTTATGTGTGCGTAGGTCAAGTGAGTATTTTATATAGAGAGGTTTTGGTAAACAATTATCCATTCCTATTTCATATCAGCCTTGGGGAATGTATAATTAGCGGTTGCAGTTGTGTTGAGATACAATTCTAGAAAAATTATTTAAACCATTAATTGGAATTACTATGTGCTTGTTGACTGAATTAATGCCTTATTTTGAGATTTTTATGAATTCATGTAAAGACATTCTGTATTGCATCAGTGTGGTACATCAGAACATTCGAAACTTGGTACATCAGGACTTCCAAACTATAAGAATTCATTCAAAACATTCTGTGCTTTTGTACTTGTGATAGGAATTAAGGATTATTTGGGATTTAATTCACAATAATGTGTCTCTTAAAGTTTAACTTTATAACTTAGAGAAATTATTTATTTTACTAACTTTTTGGTTTTGCTTCTTTCAGTTACATAGTTTAAGACCTAGAGTTGTAACACAATATAGTGTTGATGTGCTATTGAACCATGTTCTGTTATTTCCACATGATAACTTAGACTAGTGTCAGACTGTCACCAATATGTGTAATTACCCTTTCTAAATATTAATGCCACAGTGCAATTATGCCATTGGACAAAAGATTGACAAGTTGATAATAGAGTTAATAATGATTTGTATGCACAGAAAATTTACAGCTTTTGAAGCTTTATCATTATATTTTCTTAGATGAAACGTCAGTTGGCATTTGTATTAGATCAAGTATTTTGATGATTTATAAATTTACACAAAGGACAATCATTTTGCTATTGTCAATATGGCTTCCATTTATGTATTAAGACTGCATAGAGTTAAGTCTGAATGTAATACCAGAACTGCATAGAGGTAAGTACTAATTTTACACCAGGACTGTTCAGTTAAGTGCTGATGAAACACCAGGACTGCTGAGTTAAGTCATAATGACACACCAGGACTACTTAGTTATAAATTCCAAGAAAATCGTGATGTTCTAAATGTGTTTTAGTGCTTGCTTCCATCACACAAGTCTTGAAAAATTTTGTTTTTTTTTCTTTTAGTTTTCTTCTTTACACCAGTTTTAATGTTGAATAAAGATCTTAATGAATTGCTTTCAGATTCACTAACATAGGTGAGGTTAATGAACATCAAGTGAAAATAGAGAACAACAGACTGATGCTGGCATATGAAAATGGAGATGCCTGCAAGAATAAAACAGTCCGACAAATGACTCATATTTTGTTGTATTGTGATAAAAATGCTGTGGTAAGAATTTTTGCAAAGATTTAAATGATAACATCAAAGATTTTGAAGCTGGGTGATTTAAAATTATGCATGTTTTATATTGCACTTCATACAAAAGAAAACGTTCTTCACATGCTTTGAAGCCTGTATATTTTAGCGGTATTAAAATCCAAATAAGGTAAATATAAATTTATTAATTTGTATCATTAATTTTGGACATTTATGCAGGTCAGTTTTTCGACCTATATTATACAGATATTTTAACCTGTAATTTTTTTAAATGTACTTTTGAAAATATTCACTTTAATTATAAACTTGAGTGTGAAATATAGAGATTTATAGGCTGAATAATTTTTGTATTTTTTTTATTCCTATGTATTCACACAAAAAATATATATCTTTATATTTTCACAAATGAAAATATAAGATTTCCCATCATGCAATAAGATGCTTGATTGTGTGTGCCTCCAAAGGTTGTACTTGCAGCAACAAAAACAATCACTTTGTGAACTACAACAAATAGAAACTGTCTTACTTTTCAGACATTGAAATTAATCTTTGAGAAGAAATTTGACCAGATGCCATTTGTGTCTCTCAAGTTATTTGCCTTACTTCCTTGATAAGAATGACAAACCTACTGTGATGCATTGTTCAATCAGACTTGCATTGTTTTTACATAGGGTCAAATAGTTTAAAAAATTACAGAAATGTAATTTACTCTGAAAGATTAGGTCAATGCAAACTTACCACTTTCTTAACTCATGTATATTTATATGATCATGCTATGAAAGTGAGGTAAATTTACAAAATGAGGATGGGGTGAGCGAGTTGTGCCAAAGAGTGAGTTTAATTTTCGATTCTGGAGCAAGTTTGGTATATAATAAAAAGAAAATGTTCTTTTTCTATGGATCTATTTTATCTTGTGGTACCAAAAACAATATATTTCAGCTCTTGGTTTTCCCACTCATTAAAATATCATGTTTTGGTACCACATGATGAAATACATCAAGTATTAACATAGGAAAAGAAAATGTTCTATATTTTATTTTGAAGGGTTTATTTTCCCAAATGCTTTCTGAAAGCTTTACCTTAATATGTTTAGAACCAAACTTGTAATTGGCACTCTATAGTAAGGATTGTGCTGACTTGCTGTTAAACCCATTGCATACGCATGTACACTGTACATGCAAAATTTTGTTAAAAGTTCTAGTCAAATGCAATTAGTCAAACATTCATATGTTTGCAAATAATTTCAGAAACTTATTCCTTTGAATTTTCATAAAATGGAAAGAAATAGAAGTAATATTCAGTAATCTAAAGCATTATATAACAAATAAGCCTCAAAAGTAAGATTACATTGAAATAATCCTCCAATTCTTCTTGTTTTTCATTAAAATTTACTGCTTTAAAAAGAAGATGCCTGAATATTTTGTAATTTCAGTGTATTCATTTTTAAAGAAAGAATAAAAAGTCATGTGATTTCTGCATATTGTCATTTTTATAACAAAATACTTAAAACATTATACAGAATTTCTTTATTGGTACAATTTCAGAACACACATCCTACTGGTCACTTCATGGTTAATGACTGTGATCACCATTTTATCTGGGAGACACCTGCTGCCTGCAGAGTTAGTGACCAGCGTCCATCTAAATATAACTTCAGTTGTACTGCCACAGCCCCTGATACAGGTATATGGCTGAACCATTATGTCTGTTTGTATGAACTGTATATTTGTAAATTAATTAATACATATTAAAAATAATGTGAATTCCTGATCAGAGGCAATACTTCTGATTGAAATTATGTGACCTCTCATTAGTCTAAATACCAACGGTACAAATTACAGTACTAAAATACTGATGATAAAATCTACAGTACTAAAATATCGGTAATACAAATTACAGTCCTAAAGTACCAGTAATACAAATTACAGTACTAAAGTATTGATAATAATATGTACAGTATTAAAGTACCAATAATACAAATTACAGTACTAAAGTATTGATAATAATATTACAGTACTAAAGTACCAATAATACAAATTACAGTACTAAAATATTGATAATAATATGTACAGTATTAAAGTACCAGTGATACAAATTACAGTACTAAAATGTTGATAATATGTACAGTACTAAATACCAATGATACAAATTACAGTAGTAAAATATTGATAATAATATGTACAGTACTAAAGTACCAATACAAATTTCAGTAGTACAGTATTGATAATATGTACAGTACTAAAGTACCAATAATACAAATTACAGCAGTAAAGTTTTGATAATAATATGTACAGTACTAAAGTACCAATAATACAAATTACAGTCCTAAAATATTGATAATAATATGTACAGTACTAAAGTGCCAATAATACAAATTACAGTACTAAAGTACCAATAATACAAATTACAGTACAAAAATATTGATAATAATATGTACAGTACTAAAGTACCAATAATACAAATTACAGTACTAAAATATTGATAATAATATGTACAGTACTAAAGTACCAATAATACAAATTACAGTACTAAAGTACCAATAATAAAAATTACAGTACTAAAGTATCAATAATACATATTACAGTACTAAAGTACCAATAATACAAATTACAGTCCTAAAATATTGATAATAATATGTACAGTACTAAAGTACCAATAATACAAATTACAGTACTAAAATATTGATAATAATATGTACAGTACTAAAGTACCAATAATACAAATTACAGTACTAAAGTACCAATAATAAAAATTACAGTACTAAAGTATCAATAATACATATTACAGTACTAAAGTACCAATAATACAAATTACAGTACTAAAGTACCAATAATACAAATTACAGTACTAAAGTATTGATAATAATATGTACAGTACTAAAGTACCAGTAATACAAATTACAGTACTAAAATATTGATAATAATATGTACAGTACTAAATTACCAATAATACAAATTGCAGTACTAAAGTACCAATAATACAAATTACAGTACTAAAATATTGATAATAATATGTACAGTACTAAAGTACCAATAATACAAATTACAGTACTAAAGTACCAATAATACATATTACAGTACTAAAGTACCAGTAATACAAATTACAGTACTAAAGTACCAATAATACAAATTACAGTACTAAAGTATTGATAATAATATGTACAGTACTAAATTACCAATAATACAAATTACAGTACTAAAATATTGATAATAATATATACAGTACTAAAGTACCAATAATACAAATTACAGTACTGAAGTACCAATTATACATATTACAGTAACTAAAGTACCAATAATACAAATTACAGTAATAAATTACCAATAATACAGATTCCAGTACTAAATTACTATTAATACAAATTACAGTACTAAAGTATTGATAATAATATGTACAGTACTAAAGTACCAATGTTACAGATTACAGTACTAAAATATTGATAATAATATGTACAGTACTAAAGTACCAATAATACAGATTACAGTACTAAAGTACCAATAATACAAATTACAGTACTAAAGTATTGATAATAATATGTACAGTACTAAAGTACCAATAATACAAATTACAGTACTAAAGTATGTACAGTACTAAAGTACCAATAATACAAATTACAGTACTAAAGTACCAATAATACATATTACAGTACTAAAGTACCAGTAATACAAATTACAGTACTAAATTACCAATAATACAAATTACAGTACTAAATTACCAATAATACAAATTACAGTACTAAAGTATTGATAATAATATGTACAGTACTAAAGTACCAGTGATACAAATTACAGTACTAAAATATTGATAATAATATGTACAGTACTAAAGTACCAATAATGCAAATTATAGTACTGAAGTACCAATAATACAAATTACGGTACTAAAATATTGATAATAATATGTACAGTACTAAAGTACCAATAATACAAATTATAGTACTAAAGTACCAATAATACAAATTACAGTACTAAAGTACCAATAATACAAATTACAGTACTAAATTACCAATTTATACACAACAAAACACAGATCCAATTAAGTTTTTATTTATAATTATAATGTTTGCGTTGGGGGACTGTCTGCTGCTACCGATGAAACTGTTTTGGTTCATTCTGTCAGTGAGTGATTCAGCGGCTACTGAATGGCACAACGTGGTTGTACAGAGGTCACAGCTGGTCTGTGAAACTCCCTGACAGAATGTTATGGATAACCCTTGAGTAAAGTTTCTTCAGCAGAAACTGAAGGAGCCCAGCGAAGACTGGGCTGTCCAACGAAGGTTGGGATGACAGCGACAACTGTGTGGACTTCACTCAACGGGTTTAGTTTGAATATGCCATATAGTGCTGACATTAGATTCTTGGGTGAATAAACGGAATTTGAACGAAGTGAATGCCCAAAGAGAACATATGCACAGCAGATGTTGTCCCCCAAGAATGTAATAAGTTGGGGAGGCCTTCAGTGTTCAGTGAAAAGAAAAAATGTTTGTCTAGACAACAGCAGCATATCAACAACAATGCAAAAGAAAGTATACATACATGTAGAAATAAATCGATAATGGCAAGGAACAGCATGTTATTACTACAAGAATGGTACTGCTACTGTAAAACTAGACTCTGGCTTGTCAAGACAAAGCCACATGAACTGCAACAGGTCTATTATATATGAAAATGTCAAGTCTGGTGTGAATGTCTCAGAGTGGTTCCATGCGTGTCTATACCACATCCATCTCTGATGAGAAGCTAGATGATCACATCCATGAAATGGGTAGAAGAATACCATGAGAATGCACTAACACCTCCATGAATTAAACAAACTGAAAGCACATATGGCAATGAAAACAACATGTGCACAATTGCCACACGATGCACACTGGTATCACACACGTGCAGAACTCCACGCATAATGAATATATAGCACAAGTGCCACACAATGAACACCGGTATCATGCGCAGTCAGAACTCCACATGTAATGAATATAGAATACTATGAATGGCTATGGAAACTGGAAGCACAGCACTTGTATCCCATAGCACAGTAGCCTAGAACTGGAACCAGAAGAACGCACCCAGGATGGCAGGACCGTCCTTGAGTGTTGAATGCAGGACGATCATGGTTGCTAAGTACTACTATCTGCATCCATGGCCATGGCCCTCTGCGCTGCCTGGATAGTACTATGAGGTGTGCGAATGTATCTTGTGTAACAATCCGAAGACCACCAGCCTAGAACTTTGATTATATGGTCTTCCAGCCGGGCCACTGCCGCTGAAGTAGCTGCCCCTATACAGAATGAATGGCCACTATACTGGGAAGTGTCCATTCCCATCTTGTAGTAGACAAGTCGCATGTGATGAAGGAAAACAACTCTTGATAAGGCTTGACCTGTAGCCGTAAGGAAAAGTGGGTCATATGGCTGGGGTAATGAACATCTCCTGAATTGCATGAAAGTCTTCATAGCAGAGTATGGACATATAGCATGACCTGTGGCATGTAACTGAATAGTCACACCCTTACAGAAAGGGTCGTTTTTTGATGATTTCAACTTGAGAAAAGCAGTCTCCAGGTGGAAGTGGACATCGCCAACGCAGAGATGAACAGTTGGATCGAAGGAATCCCAAATAGTGAATTCCCCACATCTCAGAAATCCAAAGAAAGCAACTATGCAGACAGTCAACAACAGCAAATCCGTGTGCATGTCAAATACTCCTCTTCGCAGAATTATACAAATGCTTGTCAGGATATTGTATGTAATAGGCTTGCGCAGTTTTGCAGATGAACCATGGGTGTTTTTGATGGCCTGGAGGATGGTGGCAAGACGAGGCAGATTGTTTCTGTCTGTGGTGAATGGAGATTGCATACCGGCCTGCATATACTTGAACCTAATGCCACAGAGGTACAATTTTATTGTAGAATGCTTCAAGTTGAGGACTCTTGCGCAGTGTGTCACAAAGTAGATTAAGGTGTCTTCCGTAATATCTGGCAGAACTTGCATGTTCGAGGCAAAGCCACACATCAGCATGAAGGTCCTAAAGGCGTTGAATGCAGTGCTGTAGGCAATCTGTGTAGCCGGGCTTAAAGCCTGGTTCCATAAAATGTCTACCTCTTTATCCAGGTCCACAAGACTTCTGAGGGTGGGGGGCATTTGCAGGGTTGTAGATCTGCATCTGGAGCCAATGCGTGAAATTTCTGAAATTGAAATCAGGAAAAGGCATCAGCTGTATTGTTGATAATTCCAGGAATGTGTTTGGCAGAAAAATAAAAGTTACAAGAAGCTGCGCACCATGTAAGTTTACGCATCAATTTCATTATATGCATGCATTTAGATCTCCCATTTTGAAGTATATTCACTGTAGCCATATTATCACATATAAATATTATGCGTTTGCCTGCCCAATCAGCGCCCCAAATAATAGCAGCTACAGCGATAGGATACAACTCCCTGAATGCCATAGAGAATCATTCTCCACAGAAAAAAGCATTTTAAGATCATCTGACCACGAAGCTGCAAACCAGCTAGTTTTGTAGTAGCCCCCATACCCCACTGGATGAAGCATCTGTGTATAATTCAAGATCGTCCGATGATGTGGATTGATTGTCAAGAAACATAGAGACTCCATTCCACGTAGCCAAGAATTGGTGCCACATGTATAGTTCCTCTGTGCAATTTGTATCTAAGTGTATGTAATGGTCAAGTTCCCTGACTTTGGTAGATAGTTGTATCAGGTATCACACGAACGCATGTCCTGGTAGGATAACACGGGTAGCAAAATTTAAGTGGCCCAGTAACTGTAACAGTTCTCGCTTGCGGACACTTCATCTGTTAAGAAAGTGTTCAATGTAGTTTACAATACACACTACTTTATCCTGTGGTAAACATGCTTGCATTTGTTCTGAGTCCAGAATTATTCCCAAATATTCCATAACTGTACATGGGCCAATGGTCTTATTTGGAGCTGCAGGAGTCTTCAATCTGTTGAAAATTAAAGTCAACAAAGCCATCGTTCTCTCACCACATGCCGAAGGAGGATCGATTGTAAGAAAGTTGTCAAGGAGGTGCAAAATAACATCAATACCATAATTATGTTTGGTTATCCAGCAAATTGCCTGAGATAAGGTATCAAATAATTTTGGACTTGAACGTGACCCGAAGGGGAGGCGAACACAGACATAGTAATACCCTCTCCATTTCACACAGAACAGGTGCCATTGTGAAGGCACAATGGGAATCTGTTTGAAAGCATCCGATATGTCAGCTTTGCACATAATAGCTCCCTTACCATAACTCTGAATGATTCAGATGGCATAATCAATCTTGACTTAGCTTAGGGAGCATTTATGATTGTCAATAAGTTCATTGATACTTGCATGAATGTGATCGTCATGAGGAGAGGACAGGTCAATGATAAGTCTCTTCTTTTTCGAATATTTACCTTCCGCTATACCGATAGGACTGACTCTATAATTAGGAAATGGTGGAGATGGAAAAGGACCAAGCATGAAACCCTTTGCACATTCCTTTGCCAATAACTGATCCACAGTATTCGGTTGTTTGGAGGCAGAAAGCAAGTTTTTACACTCTTTGTAGGCAGTTGAGTTTTTTGCACCAAGGTGTCAAAACCATGTTTGAGACCAGAAGACAAGTATTGAACGAAGTTTCGATCTGGATGATGAAGGAGTTCAAGCTGCAATCTGTTGATGTCAATGGGGGTGGTAGCATGTGGCAAGAAAGTTGGTCAGCTTTGTTGCATCCTATCTGGCACTGATTTGCGACGGTTATTAATGTTGTGTGCAAGAGTGCTGGAAATTTTGTGTAATGGATTGTTTGGGCAGGCAGCTGTCCCATGTGTTTTGGCCCTGTACTGATTGCAGGTATGTAAGAACTGGCAAACAGTTCGGTGGCAACCACGTGTGGAGTTAAAATTATTACACAGTTCTCTTCCATCCATCATCTGTCTAGGTCAGCCATACTTGTCAATATCTGAATTTTTTTTGTTGGCTATGTTCACAAAGGGCACAGTAGTGCTTATTTTTTGTGGGCAGAAGTCGGTTGGGTGAGTAACAGAACTGCAGATGTGGCATGTAGTTGTTTTTCGGCCTCCAATCAATAGCTGAAGAGCTGCCTGATCCCTCAGAGCCCAGTTTACTTTGAGTTTGTAGTCATGCAGGGCAATAGCAGCCTGACTGGAGTAGACATTATGGTAGTCATAGAAAATGTCCCCATAGGCATTGGCAATCTTTATAATGTCGGCCTCGTACATGTCCAATTCATGGCGTCTGTTGGGGTAAACTGAACAGATGATTCGCTTAAATTTTCCGAAGGCCATTATGAATTCACTGAGAGTGAGACGCTTAAGAAATCGGGTATCATTTTTTCCAGCCTTGTCATCTTGATTTGTCAAATCTGATTCCATGTGTGGTAGCAAAAGAGTGGCAAGATTGATGTGCTTACCATCGAGTATCTTCTTCCGCTGGCTTTCGGATACCACATCGATTGCTGGCAGGATTTCCGGTGAAACTCCTGTGGATTGCATCAGCTGATTGAGCGACGTCGCTGGCTGGGCTACCGGCAATGATGCAAGAGGTGTCGAGTCGCCTAACAGTACCATCAGAGAAAATGCCTGTTGTTGTGCCCTGATGTCAGCAATGGAATTATTCAGGTCAGCGATAGAACACTGAATGGAGTGGATTGAGGACATTATGTTTGCTGGAGACAATGTGTTCATATCAATGGCGGCCATGTTGGACATAGTTCCTACTTCTGGAATGTTGCATTGTACTGCCGTTTCCGCTTCAATGACTTCCGCTGAATTAAATGCCTCTTCAGTATTCACATGCACAATGGTTGCACAACGGCGACGTGGATGTGGAGTTGGATGTGGAAGGAGGGATACTTCATCTTCAGACTGACATGTACCGGGTTGCGATGGAGTTGAATTGTTCCTTTCTTGCATCGGTAAACGATCAACAGGCCATGAACCCGCGGAAGGGGCATTATCAATATATAGCTGTCTCAAGGCGTGCTTCGGGATAGCACCAGACACTTTAACGCCTATAGATTCCAGTTTCCACTTTAAATGGAGAGTAGTTCAGTTGAAAGGATTGGCCAAGTCGTATGGGACCGACCTCTGTTTTCTGGAAGAGTGTGACGCCATTGTTTGCAGACACAGAAAACTCCAAGCGGGCGCAATGAATGGCAGTTAACGTCCTGATGAAATCACGGAATAGGAAAGCGCAACAACGGGAAATAATAGCTCAGGTAAGGAAAGTACTTGTTGTGAAAGTCAGGATAAGATGCACACACGAAGAAAAAAAGTTGTACAGCTCTTTTTGACAGAATTATGAGTGCTCTCGCTCTCAGCTCCAAACTAAGATTATTTGAACAAAGACGCTGCACGTGACAGCGGGGACTGTTTTGATTGGCTGGCACATGATGTATTAATATCTCACGCATATTAATGCGGACTATTTGCAGGAATGGTAACAAATGGATCACCTATTGCTGTGTATAAACCATGCCTAAGCAAGCACTTAAGCAACAATAATACAAATTACAGTACTAAATTACCAATAATACAAATTACAGTACTAAATTACCAATAATACAAATTACAGTACTAAAGTATTGATAATAATATGTACAGTACTAAAGTACCAATAATACAAATTACAGTACTAAAATATTGATAATAATATGTACAGTACTAAAGTACCAGTAATACAAATTACAGTACTAAAGTACCAATAATACATATTACAGTACTAAAGTACCAGTAATACAAATTATAGTACTAAAGTACCAATAATACAAATTACAGTACTAAATTACCAGTAATACAAATTACAATACTAAATTATCAATAATACAAATTAGAGTACTAAATTACCAATAATACAAATTACAGTACTAAAGTATTGATAATAATATGTACAGTACTAAAGTACCAATAATACAAATTACAGTACTAAAATATTGATAATAATATGTACAGTACCAAAGTACCAATAATACAAATTACAGTACTAAAGTACCAATAATACATATTACAGTACTAAAGTACCAATAATACAAATTACAGTACTAAATTACCAATAATACAAATTACAGTACTAAAGTATTGATAATAATGTGTACAGTACTGAAGTACCAATAATACAAATTACAGTACTAAATTACCAATAACACAAATTACAGTACTAAATTACCAATAATACAAATTACAGTACTAAAGTATTAATAATAATATGTACAGTACTAAAGTACCAATAATACACATTACAGTACTAAAGTACCAATAATACAAATTACAGTACTAAATTACCGATAATACAAATTACAGTACTAAATTACCGATAATACAAATTACAGTACTAAATTACTGATAATACAAATTACAGTACTAAATTACCAGTAATACAAATTATAGTACTAAAGTATTGATAATAATATGTACAGTACTGAAGTACCAATAATACAAATTACAGTACTAAAGTACCAATAATACAAATTACAGTACTAAAGTACCAATAATACAAATTACAGTACTGAAGTACCAATAATACAAATTACAGTACTAAAGTACCAATAATACAAATTACGGTACTAAAGTACCAATAATACAAATTACAGTACTAAATTACCGATAATACAAATTACGGTACTAAATTACTGATAATACAAATTACGGTACTAAATTACCAATAATACAAATTGCAGTACTAAATTACTAATAATACAAATTACAGTACTGAAGTACCAATAATACAAATTACAGTACTGAAGTACCAGTAATACAAATTACAGTACTAAATTACCAGTAATACAAATTACAGTACTAAATTACCAATAATACAAATTACGGTACTAAATTACCAATAATACAAGTTACAGTACTAAAGTACCAATAATGTTAAGTATTAAAATACATGGAGTGAAACATTCATCCATATATTGATACTTTTGTTGTACTGAAACACGTATTGATACAAAAGGTAGAAAATCAATACAAAACGATAATTACCATATGTAAGTTATTTTAATCTTCAGCAGTCATGAATAATTATTAGCCATTGTTATTCTTTCAATTGAGAATTCATCTGAGACAGTTGCTGTAGGCACAGGCACTCATGTTTGGTAGTAAAAACAAAAAGACTGTTGAGAACACTCACTTGCCTTCTCCAAATTAACACAAAGGGAAGTGGTTCATAATCTGCACACACCCCCACCAACTGCATGCTAATTATATTATCCCAACAGTATGTTCAGCATAAAGGAGACATTCCAGATGTGTCCTGTGTGTATAATGATGTACTTTACTCGTCGTTTAATAACCTCATTTGATCATGTTTACACAAAGTTTTTATGTTGATTTTTATCTTTGGTCAGATTTGAAGTGTCACTACTGGTGTGTCACACAGTGAAATATGTTACATTGAATTCTTTTTTGTTATTTTTTGTTCTGGTCCATTGTAAACAATCACCAATTAGAACATAATGTAGCTTATTCACTGTGTGACATACAGGAAGTATTGGCAAAGCAACACAGAAACTGTGCAAAAGTCTTCATTAATTGGTTTGTAAAGTATTTAAACAGATATGCTGCCAGGGTGTGCAAGTGCACAAATTGTGCAAAATTTGTATGAATTTGTGCACTTGGAGAGTAGTGATGCATGAGAACTCCCACAAATTAGTTGACAGTCTTGCATATCAATATGTACTCTGCGCAGTATATAATTTTTATAAAGTACTTGTCACAACATAAATTGCACTATTAGAGGTATCATAGTACTTTTCATGACAAGTGTTTTTCAGGTAGGCAGCTGTTTGCACATCTGGTGTCTTTAGCTTGACATGAATGCTAAAGTAAATTTGATTGACACATTGTGCCCTAAAACAAGCATTATGTCATAACTTGATCCTCACATCAAGGCAGTTTTAAAAATGCTAGTTTAAAATATAGACTACCTAAAAAACCCAAACTGGCTGACTCCCTGTGTGGTTAATCTTCATATACAAATACTGGCTGATGATAGTGATGATGGCAATAGTTTTTAAAGTCATGAAGTATATAAGATTATTGGAGCCAGGAGAGTGTTGATGGAAATACCTGTGAGTGATTTTGAACCCGAAAATACAAGTCCATTGTACATGCTGGATGGACAAAGATAGACAGCACACTGATCAGTCTCCCTTTCAGTGGTATTTTGAAATGTAGAAAAGGTAGACTACAGAGTCTAATTAAAATACAGACAATTTAAAAGTAGAATGTAATTTTCATTTCTTTTCTCAAACAGTTTAGCCCGAGGGGATCATGTGCTACAAAACTATATAGCCCTATCAGGGTTAAGATAAACTGAATAAAAAAGAAAGAAAAAAACGAAGTGAAGAAATTAAGATATTTATTTGATCAAAATACCTCTGTCTGAACAAGCAGACTATGGTATTGATGGACTTAAAACACTAATACAGCATTATGGAACATGCAGACTATGGTATTGATGGACTTAAAACACTAATACAGCATTATGGAACAGATACAGAATCTGGCATAATAGTCAGTAAAGCACTGTTCAAGAAAGTAAAACTTGGGCAGAGCTTATGTTAGCAAAAAAATCTTACTTTGGAGCAGAAATTTTTGAAAGACCTGTGAGGTGTGGAAAATTGTACATAACAACCATAAAGAACAGTTTCCCACCTTGTTCAAGCCAAGCTAGCATTGTACATTCCCTTCGAGACAGAAGCACATAACAATATTCATACACAGATAAAGAACAGATTAAGCTTAGAAACATCAACAAATAATGCTTATATAACTAACGGTGCCATCTTTTAAAGATTTTAATTTCATTAGAGCTCTAGAACTGAAGTGTTCCTTTTATTTTGACACCCCTTATTTTGTTGGCGAGAGGAAACTGCCCCTTTTAGATAAAATCCTGGCATATGTCTGCTTAAATCTTAGATGGAAACAAATTTGGAATATCTCTATTTGTGCAGAGGTATTAAATCAGTGATATTTTTTTTTAATAGAATGAGAGTGGATGTTGTCAGTAGTTTTCCTTCTTCACTAACAAAAACAAATACATGTGGCTACAGCAATTTTTTGTATCTGTAGAAAGTACAGGGTGATAAATTTTGTTGGAATTCATACCCACTCCCACACCCATACTAGTTGTAGATGAGATTTTTTTTGCACAAGGAAATTGCATTATTTCTTTTTCAAAGATAACATCATAATGTCTTCCAGGTTAAGTGAGACATGAAATTGGTAGTAAGATGTTTTTAAAGCATTCATTTTTTGCAAAACAAAGGGCATGGGGCATACCTGCCATAACTTGCCCTGTCACATGAAAAACACAGTTTTGGACACTCAAACCCAATGACATGGTCTGAAAAACACAATTTTCAGGAATCTTAGCCCCCAAAGTTTTTTCAACAACAAAAAAAAACCAACTATTTTTCTTGACCACCATGATGCATGTAATTTGTAATATGTGTATGAAATGTAAACAGTCCTGCTCAGAGCTCAGCTGGCTTACTGTCCTCAGGGTATACAGCCGATATAAGGCAAGTAAATGTTAACGGCAGTCAGAGATCAACAACAGAATTTCAGAGATCACTTAATTTGCAGACAATGGCTAGGGTTATGTGTTGTGTAAGATTCTGCTGTGGGTGAGTGCATTTATCTAATTTGCATAGGTAAAATACACAAAGTAGAAGAACCCAATTCGTTTGAAGTCAAGTACATCAAAGAGACATGCTGAAGAGCAGATACTATTACACATCACTGCATCACATAAGAATGTTGAAGCCAACAATAATAAAGTTGGTGATCAGCAGCAGCGTTTCTTTCAAGTCAGATTTTTGCTCCATATATGAAATGCAAAGCATGATTATTTCAGTTGTCAGGATAGTGTTAAAGTGTGATTCATTTTTTAAGAGTGTGATTCTGAAAAGCAATACACTATCAGCAAAGCCCAGCAGAAATGTGGAGTTTTACTTTGTCATGCACAGGTGCAACGGGGAGCATTTAAGTATTTGACATTCTGAAACATATCAACATTAAACGTATGATGTCCATCAAAATAGGAGCACCACCTGTATGTAGCATATTCAACATGCTGAATTGAACATTCCTTTTATTATTATTTGTTATCCTAATCTTGTTAAAATGCTAACTGTGAACTGAACCATGCTTTTGCGATTGATTTTAGTCATGAAATGGATTGATCAAAAGACAGTAATGAGCACACACTCATGTTTGCAGATTGGATTTGTATTGATAAGAATTAACCCTTGTACTGGACATGGGCATTTAATACTGCTTTATTACCTGTTAGGCCCGCATGAAACTTTAAAAATATTATGTACTCCCCCTTCCCCCAATAAAATGGTCAGTCCTAAATGTGATATATATTCATTTTTTTGTTAGAGGCAAGCATATCTCATTATCAGATTGCATCAGATACAGTTCTGACAATGCTGATGTTATGTTCATTATGAATAACTCCATTCTGACCTGATTCACTCAGAGAATGCAGCAGGGAAGTTTGAACAACAGTACCATCCAGTCTCTAGTGAGTGTAGTGATGAACACTAATAACACTTGCATTACCTTCAAATCCCCTATTAAATTATTTAGAACAGCAAAGACTTCATCCAGTTAAGGATATAATTTGCCAACAAATGGATTTTAATGACAGAAATTTAGTGTATGTTTTTATTTAATATCAGTGTGGTTGTGATTTTGTGAGTGTTTGGACATGTGTATGTGTATGGCATGGATAGTTGACAATGCTATTAAAAGTCAACCAACTATATTTTTTAAGTATAATAAATGCTTTGAAAAAAACCAAACAAGTGAATTGTTTTTATTCAGAATTGAATTTTTAGTCATTTTCTGTAGGCTTAATTGAAAATTTAGCTTATTCTCAATTGGATGACGTCACTTTTTTTTGGGTCACGTGCAATGACCTCCCCCATCCCCCACCCCCGGGACCTTAAAACACACGTTTTAGTCTCAAAATGCCCTATGCACAGTTTGGGAATATGGCAGGTATGTGATGGCTCAAGTGAGTCCTGTATCTGATCAAATGGAGTCTACTGTAAATGGCCTAAAATGATGAATAAAACTCACTGACACCGAACAGGTAATCTGTTTGAAAGTGTTTTTGTTAGCTTGTCATCAATGAGAATGGCACATAAATAGACGCTATGTCTGTCTGTTGTCTGCCTACTGAAAATACAACCAGTATGTCAACACACATAAAAGGGCACCACATACCAATGACACACCTTCTAAAGATAGAAAGACCATCAAGTTCAATAATGTATCAAATCGTTGTACCAAATCATTGGCTTTGTATCATGAATTTATCAATATGCAGCACAGGTGTATTGTTTCAACTCCAATAAAATACCAATAATTAAATGTACAGTACTAAAATGCTAATAATTAAATGCACAATAATAAAATACCAATAATGTACAGTTAAAAAAACAATAATAAAATATACAGTACTAAAATACCAATAATAAAATGTTCAATACGAAAATATGCGTCAAAAAAATGTACAGTACTAAAACAGAGTACTAAAATATCAATAATGTACAATACTAAAATACCAATAATAAAAGGTACTGTAGCAAAATAACAATAATGAGATGTACAGTACTAATACCAGTAATAAATATACAGTACTAAAATACCAATAATATAATGTAAAGTACTAAAATACCAGTAATAAAATATACAGTACTAAAATACCAGTGATAAAATGTACAGTACTGAAACACCAGTGATAAAATGTACAGTACTAAAATAACAGTGATAAAATGTACAGCACTAAAATACCAGTAATAAAATATACAGTACTGAAATACCAGTAATAAAATGTACAGTACTAAAATACCAATAATGTAAAGTACTAAAATACCATTAATAAAATGTACAGTGCTAAGATACCAATGATAAAATGTACAGTACTAAAATACCAATAATAAAATGTACAGTGCTAAGATACCAATGATAAAATGTACAGTACTAAAATACCAATAATGTTCAGTACTAAAATACCAAAAATGTACAGTACTAAAATACCAACCATAAAATGCACATTACTAAAATACCAGTAATAAAATGTACAATACTAAAATACCAAAAATTTACAATACTAAAATACCAATGATAAAATGCACAGTACTAAAATACCAATAATAAAATGTACAATACTAAAATGCCAATAATGTACA
The DNA here is from genome assembly GCA_016617855.1 of Megalonaias nervosa. Taxonomy (NCBI): domain Eukaryota; kingdom Metazoa; phylum Mollusca; class Bivalvia; order Unionida; family Unionidae; genus Megalonaias; species Megalonaias nervosa. The sequence goes on from JAECUM010000926.1 coordinate 102,381, forward strand.
GTACTAAAATGCCAATAATAAAATACACAGTACTAAAATGCCAATAATAAAATGTATAGTCCTAAAATACCAATAATTAAATACACATGACTTAAAGACCAATAATTAAATATACAGTACTAAAATACAAATAATGCAAATTACAGTAGTAAGTACCAATAGCAAAATGTACAGTACTAAAATACAGATAAAAAAAGTGGAGAATTCCAATAACAGAATGTACAGTACTAAAATAATAATAATATAATGTAAAGTACTAAAATATGAATGATAAAATGTACAGAACTAAAATTACATATTTTCATATACCAGCATATATAGCACAGTTCCTGATTGGTTGAACATCAGAATTTATGAAGTACAATCAATGATATACTGTCAGATTTTTTATGCTATTTTGATGTCATTACTCTCCCTTTGTCATCATGCCTTGGAAAAAGACATATTTTTGTTATTTTCTACAAAATTTTCAAGAGTGTGTTAAAATCTGGAGAATTCCGATTTGTATTTGAGGCTCAGAGGACCCTATGTGGTTTTACTGTCACAAATATCTATTTTAAAACTCAGTTTGAGATAATAAAACCATCATTAACTTCGCCAAATGCAATAATATTTCAGTCTTTGTTTTTGCTCCCAAAGTTTGATGGATTATGGTTTAGTTTTTATTAATGAAAATATTTGGACTCTGTATCTATCATACTGCCTTACTTAGAACATATTCATTCCTGCTGTGTTTCTTTTAACAATACGTCAATTGATAAAAGTGTTTAGCAATACTTAAGCAGTTTTATTCACAGGTATCCTGTATGACCTTAGCACTCTGATTGATACACACGGAATGCCCTGGAAGGCTTATCATAGTGACACAAAGAACAGCATAGAGCTCAATGTCTGCAAACCTCTGACCAACTCAGCTTGTGGAAATGGAGATTCAGCACTAGGTAAATTATACTTATTTTATAATCTTGGACATCTGAATAATTGGTGAACTGAGACAATCATTCCATCTGGAGCAGTAGTAGTCCCAGATACCTTTAGCCTCCACCCACAACAGCCCTCATCCCCATATTACCTTGGAAAGTTAACCAGTATATTTCAACATTTGGACTTTTATTCAGAATTTGAAGCCATTATATGGCTATTGAATTACCAATATACTTCAGATAGAATATGATCCATTTTTTTGTCTCACCTGCATAAGGATTGTGAAATATAATAGTCACATTTCTGCAGGCAGCTGAATTAACAATATCAGGGTTTTGTGTTGAAATTTATGAAAGTCATTTCAGCATTTGTTGCTGCATTCAAGTGGTTCTTTCATAGTATAATTGTCAGTCTGAAATTTATGCCATGATGTGCTAGGAGTTCCTGTCTTGTCTTTCTCATTATTAGTCTCAAGTTTATGCCATGATTTGGTAGGAGTTCCTGTCTTGTCTTTCTCATTATTAGTCTCAAGTTTATGCCATGATTTGGTAGGAGTTCCTGTCTTGTCTTTCTCATTATCAAGTTTATGCCATGATAATCTTGGAGTTCCTGTCTTTTCTCATTATCATCTCAAGTTTATGTCATGATGTACTAGGAGTTTCTACCATAACATGCTAGGAAGTTCCAGTCTTGTCTTTCTAATTATCAGTCTTAAGTTTATGCCATGATATGGCTCCGGTGACCTACTGGTTAGAGCGTCCGCTTTGTATGTGGGAGGTCATGGGTTCAAACCTGGGTCGAGTCATACCAAAGACTTATAAAAATGGTACTAGCAGCTGGCACTCAGCATTAAGAGATTAGTGTTAGAATAATGTGACTGGGTGAGACATCATGCTATAGGTCTGCAGCATGATGCCCCAGTGCTAGACATCACTATAAACTGCCACATTGCAGACATCGGAGTGATATGATTGAAAAATTTTTAATGCTACGTTTAAAAAGTCCAAATCACATACCATGATATGCTGGGAGTTCCTGTCTTGTCTTTCTCATTATCAGTCTCAAGTTTCTGCCACAATATCCTAGAAATTCCTGTCTTGTCTCTCTCTTTATCATCTCAAGTGTATGCCATGATGTATTAGGAGTTCCTGCTATAATATGCATGGATGTTCCTGTCTTGTCTTTCGCAGTATCTGTATCAAGTTTATGCCATGATATAATTGCCATGATATAATAGTAGTTTCTCCTGTGATATGCTAGGTGTTCCTGTCTAGTCTTTCTCAACTGCTTAGACACCTTCATGAACAACATTCAAGTTTTGTGTTCATGTATTTGAAAGTCACATATCTTGTACATCATTTACTACAGTCAGCTGAAGCTTTAGTGTAATTATATTACTGTGGGTCTAATGTTTATATGCTGATAGGCATGTCTTGCTTGTCTCATCAGCTTAGGCAGAAAGATTGGTTCATCATTGTGAACAGTGCTGAAGTTGTGTTCAAGTTTTCGAAAATTCTTCTTCTACATTTATTGTTGCATTGAGCAGAAACTTTGGTTTAATATTGCAACAGGCCTAAAATTCCTGTGCTGATATAATGAGAGTTCCCATCTTATTTCTCTTGCCAGCTTAAGCAGAAAGTGTGTTTTATAATTGTAAACAAGGTTAATGTTTTGCATTGTCATTTTTGAGAGTCACATATCTTCATTTTAGGCTTGACCCGATAGCCTTGTTTTTATCATTGGTGGAAGAAAGTTGTGGCACTGTTAGGTACATAAATGAAAATGAAGAAAATAAAGATAAAATTAAATTACATTTGATTTTAAACTGAAAGGAGTATATCCCAAGATGACTGAATACTCTCTTCATATTGCCAAAGAAGCATAAAACAGTCAGTTTCATTAGCTGACAGAAATGTCTTTCTGATTTGGAGTAGCTTCAGTTCCAATCAAGATCACATGGTCAATAATCATTGATAGAAAATGCAAAGAAGAGAAACTGAAATCGTCTGCAAAAACACTGGTGTATTGATTTCCAAAGTGGTGTAAGGAAAGGAAGTCGTGTGGATTTGAATGTTCAAAATAAAACTCCAGAGGGGAATAGTTACTTGATCATGAGAAATTCAGATTCCATTACAGGATTCTCATGATGGGAAACTCATAATCACAGGCATTTGGGTAATGGATTTTATTAATTTCTCCATCAAATACATTCTGTGATCACATTAATATTAAGAAATAAAGTTTTACCACTTCATCTGTATATCATATAGACAAAAGTGAAGAAAATCTTATCCATTACTTCACTGTACCACCACTAGGTGGCTACTGGTTGTTTAAATGTTTAAGCTTTACTGTGGTATGATCAAAATCATCACACACTGCCTGTACGAATTCATCAAGAAAATTGTTAATTATATCCATCCTTCAAACAAGTGTAGTGATATGTTTTGTTTTAAGGTTTCTCCAATGACTGGTAGCCTTAATAGTACTTTTCAGTGAATAGTTTTCATATTTGTCTAAGTTTGTGGATATTGTTTTTCACACTGGCTAATTTTGTGGACATTGTTTTTCACACCATATATGTGGGCTATATTTGTACTGTGAACATCTATTAAATTGTTATTATTAGTGTTATTATGAGTGCTGTTATTATTTGTTGACATTTTTGAAAATTTTTATTTCCTGTTTTTCTTGTCATATATTGTCTTTTCAGAATGCAGTGACAATCATATGCTCTAAATGCAGGAAGTTCAGGGTTAGTGAGGACATTAATGTAATTTGCTCGCTTGTACAAAATGTATGTCAGCAGCCCCATTTTGGCTGCCTATGCCATTGTAATCAGGAACTGTAAATGGATCAGTATAACTGATCCATCCAGCAAATTGCAAAGTCCACCTTCCAGCCAGCCAGCCTTCTTTACAGCTGACAGCCTTCCTTCTGGCCTTCAGTCCCAGCAGTACATGTAGCATCAATTGCCTTTCTTTAGCACAGCTAGTGGGTCTGACATTGTTGGCATACAAGTGCCAGTGGAGAAATACCATCTGACACTTGGTGGTGATACTACTACTACTACTTCGCTGCTTGGTGTGTTCTGCACAAACCTGGAAGCTTTGTCAGACAAGGACAACCTCCACAGTGAGTGTAAGGAAAATCTTGATATCTCTTCCAGCTCACATCCAACCAAGGAGAGGACAGAATTCAGTACTGAGGCCACATTGGAAAAATGTATTGGATCTTGACACTGTCTGAATGCCCACTGCCTGTGTCTTTGAGCCAGAACTATAAGTTGAGGCTTCAGTTAGATGTTGAGGACAAGGAAGAACACCCCTCCATGCCATCTCTCTGTCAGACAAAATCCACTTAATAACCTAGGTAATTCTAAAGCTGTTTTTTTTTCTTCTCAGAAAGGCTTTTACAATTATTCTGTGCTGAAAAATGTGGTACTACACTCACTCAGACATGTACATTGATGTTCCATGTGTCAGGAAAAACATTGTGGCAGTACAGATATCTTCTTCACTGTACTGCAACATCATTCACCAGATTCTCAATGTGCCTCACTAGCTCTAGCTCTCCATAGATCCACCACCATTTTGACCTCAACAATCTTTACCACAGTGGAGGGATGATGAGAGGTAGAGGGATAGGTGGTTGAATCCCACTCCAAAACAGTAGGCATGGCTACAACCCATGTTTCAGAGAGCCACCAACTTTTCATTCTTGGAGGCAATCTAATAAAGGGGAAAGGAAACAGAGTTTCTCTTACCTTTAGCCTCTCAATAACCACAAATGGCTTACTAACCCCACTGCCTTGTCCTTGTAAAGAGAGCCTTACATAGAAAAATATTTTAGCCATCAATGATGCAGAGAATCTCAAGCAATAAAACCATCCACTTTGATAGATTGTGAGGGGAAGTGGCAGGGGAAAACCACATTCAAGTCTGTCACATGCCCAGGCAGGCTAATTTTCTTAGTGGAATCACAAGCCCAGTGGAATCAGCCAAATGACACTGAACAGTCCATTCATCCATTGGTCTTCAGCAGAATCTGTGTCTTTTAGGGTCAACCCCTTGTGAGGTGGTAAGTAAACGTCATCTTTGGACCCTGTGCCCCAAGGGCATCAATAGGATCCTGAAAGGGCCTGAAGTGAACTGAACCATTCAGAAGAGAGGTATCTTGTTTGTTTTTACTACTTGAGAAGAAAGGGATGATATTTCATCTCGGGCTCAGTCATCCTGGATATGATGAGTTATCTGCTTAGCTTATAAGGAACTAACCCAGGACAGGATGAAGTTCTTGAGCATATCAGCTTATAAGGTTAGGGCAGACACCTCTAGCATCATATCAGAGGGCAACAGTTCCCTGACTGACATCATCCAAGCTGTGAGATGGTGATTAGAGACACCTTTCATCTCAAAGGGCTCAGTTTGACTTGGTGGAACCCTATATCAGCAACACAACAGGCTCTTTTCCTGTGTCATTCAGCAGCTTTATAATAACATTTGTTACCCAACTCATGCTGGATTCATGTACTGAAAATAATTTCCAAACTATACCTATGCATAACCATGTACTAACCATTGCCTGTATCTTGCATTACTAAAATCTGCTTCACATTGATCAGGAGACTTGAGACCTGATCGTCTGCAGGATGTAACTCCCTCCTGTTATAATGTATTATGATCTGTTAACAAATTTAAAGAAGAAGCTATTTTTTAGAGTAAATATGCAACTTTGATAGTTCTTGCCTGATCACAATATAGGCACACCCTACCAAGCCCTAGAAGAGCTTTCACATCTGTGCCAATAGTAACTGATGAATTGGTATATATGATACATATATTTCAAGTTCATTATAATGACTAGAGGATATTCAGCTTGAGAACTGTATTAACCTGACCTGATGAAATATAAAATAAGAAGATTTTGATCCTAAATTACCATGTTGAATGTAATACCTGAAGATATCTTAATAAACACACAACCTGTCTTTGGACACAAGTCTTTTCCATTTAAAACTGTGTAAAAAGGCAAACTAATAACTGTTAAAGAGGTAAAGCCAAAATATATAGGACAGACAGAGGAAAGTGGCTGGTAAAACTTGTAATTTTCTTGGAATTTAACTACCTTGCATGTCCGGTGGCTCCTCACACATTGACTTTTGAGAGTTAAATCAATTTCAAAACCAGATCTTACATGTTGTTTTATTCAGCAAGATCATATTGGGAGAACAAATGCACCTCCAGAAGGATGAGCATGTAACATTGACCATGGGAGTTAACTCTTGTAGTGATCAGAACATTATTTGTTTCATCATTGATATACACTTATTATTAACTTATTATGATGGGCTTTAACCTTGACCAGATTATCATTTTTAAAATGCACAAAGCAAGCATTAGATACATTATGAAGATGGTGTCTATTAATTCATCAAGTAGTTTTCTGGTGACAGCTAGTCACTTGGCACTAATGAATGCTCCATTTTCCATAGGTCTCTTGTTTTTTTTTTATTTTTTCATCATATTTTGCTCATAGGTTCAGAAAAGAACAAGGAAGATTCCATGTAATAAATTGCTATGTCAAAAGGCTGAGTTTACTAGTCAATATTTTTTTGTCTCATCTGCAACAACATGTAAGAAATGTATTAATTCTCTGGCAGCAACACTTGATTCTGTATTCAAGTTTTTATGTTCAAGTCAGTCTCACGTGGAGATACAGGATTGCATGTGTTGCAGATGAGGTGCGAATTTTTCAACTTTTTAACATTGCTTTATTGCATTTATGATTGTAGGTGCTTGTCTTACAACTGCTGATGGCCAGCACATCCCAGTGGGCAAGGTCAGCAGTTTGGTTCAGTATGACGATGGAATTCTGGTCCTAAACTACACTGGTGGACAAGCATGTCCAAATAATGCACAGTTTCTGAGGACCGTCATCATCAGTTTTGTATGTGCACCAGGCACTGGGGAGGGCAAGCCAGTCTTCATTGATGACACTGACGACTGTATTTATTATATACATTGGCAAACAGAAGTCGTCTGCAAAGAGACGGTGAGACATTGATTTTTAGTTTTAAGTGATGTGTGGTAGAATCTGTGTATCTTGGTAAAGCTAAAACCTCCCAGTTTCATATGATTCATTCCATCTGAAATCATGCTTGAAATCGTAAAAATGCTGATAAAATGAAATTTTTTAGCCAATTACCTTCTCAACTTTTACTAGTCCTGTGAATATTCAATAGTTGTAGGGACCAATACATACATAAACTATATTAAATAATTTTTAATGCCACTTATTGTAATATGGGAACCTTATGTTAATCATTGTTTCCATATGTTAATCCAACTGTTGGCACTTTCTGTGGCCACAAAAGGTCTGCAACACTTGCAGATAATTGGATGCTGTTTGGTAGGTGGATTTGCAGTTGCACACAGATTGTCTTTTCAGTTTCACTTTTAATGGATTTTAAATCTTCATTGCAGCAGTACCTTGTAACTAGCATAGCTCAATAATGATTACATATAATCTGATGCGATTTAATGTGTATGTTGTGACATAAACCTAGATGTGTGGTTTTCTTTCTACATAGCTCAATATTCAATAGAGTCATGGTCATTGATAACTAACTTCATATCTTCATAGGAGATGTTGCTTGTAAATGTCACAGCTTGTGAACTATTCAACATATTCTAAATGCAGTTTGACATGAATATGGATCTAGATGTCTTTTATGTGTTTTGTGATGTCAGCAAGATTTTGGATATGACCCTTGATAGTTAACTGAATATCTTCATATGGGATGTTTTTTGTACCAGTATGACTCAAGAACCAGTCAACATATTCTAATGCAATCTGATGTGAATATTGTGTCATAGACTTACATGTGCCTTTTTTATGTTTAGTCTTGTCAACCCCATTTGGGACAGAATTGTGCCCCATGTCAATACAAATTCCTGTCCTCACACAGAAACTTTGAATGTTGTTTTAAACAAGCATAGCTCAAGAACCATTCAACACATTCTGTTGGAATTTGGTAAGAACATTATGTCTTAGATATTCATTTATGGGTTTTGTCTCATCATTTTGGACAGAGTTATGAACCATGTCAAGTACAATATCTTTAAATGGCAAATTGCTTGCAATCCATATAATTCAACAACACATCAAAATGTTCTGATGCGGTTGAATATAGAATATTGTTCCATGGACCCAATTGTGTTTTTTATGAAATTTATCTGTACTACTCCTTTTTGGACAAAGTTATGACCCTTGTCAATAAGTTCATGTTTTTATATGGGATGTAGCATGTATTGATGATTCCATAATATAGATGGATTTCAGGCTTCCATATCATCTTTTGAAGGAATTTTGAATGCCTGTCTTTTCCCAGCTTTGGTTTCCCAATAAGTTCCTCAGTTTGAAGTGTTAGGTATTAGCAAATTGTAGTGAGCAGAACCCTCACACATTCACTTGCTAACATATTTAGCATTGTGACAAATTGGGCACTACATTTGCCATGGTGCTGTGCATTCGTCATGAAGAACAGTAATGCTTTTCTCCACTACAAATATAGACTTAAGTGACCTGCTTTTCAGTTTCTATTGGCTGAGCTTATGTGAAAGTATTATTCATGTCATTTTATATTTTCTTTCAATTTATATGGCTTTTGCACAGCTTCAAGCATTGTCACCATTATTATAATAGTCTTTGATTGAGAGTGTGCATGTAGCGGACCCACTAACTTGAATAATGAATATCATTTATTGAGGGTGAACTTGTAGCAGACCCATTGTAGATGATAACTGAAACCCTTTTATAGCAGACTTGCTACCATGATGAATTTGAATCAGATATTGCCTCATTTGTGAATAGTTGATGCCAGTGGGAATGTTTCTTCTTTTGTTTCAGTTCTTTAGTATTGCCCAACATTTGAAAAAGTGGCAACCATACTGAATTGCACTTCTCTGTGCAGTATTCTAATAATAACAGGCAGTTTTAATCCATTTTTTTCTTCTGATTTCTTCACTAATGTTTATTTGCTTTTTTAGACCATGCCACAGATGTTATATGTACATATAGTTTGTTCCATCCGTCTTTCGTTCTTTTGTTCCATACAGTCTTCTGCCCATCTGGTCAGGTTTTATTTGTGTAGTTCAGTTTCTTAGGTATTGATTCACCATAGATTCATGAAATGTATGCAGTTGCATTTTAGTGAATACAACACCAAACAACCAAATTTGAATTATTCTGGAATTGCATTTGTGTTCTATGAACAAATTTCTAGTTTGTCTTTGTGTTGTTGTTTTTTTTGACAGGTCAGATGTTCCTTGGATGTCCAGGATAAAGACAAACTGTACACACTGGACTTCTCTCCCCTGAGTCAGATGGATAAGCATTTGGTTGTGTCTGCAGGTGTATCAGGGGAGAATCGTAGTCTGTACTATATCAGTGTGTGTCAGCCGCTTCCTCCAATAGAGAACACACTATGTCCCCCTGGCTCAGCAGTTTGCAAAGTGACTGGAGACAAAACTGAGGTAAGTCAGTTCCAAAATATTTAACATAGTGAAACCTGCCTTAGTAGACACATTGTTATAAAGGACACTTGCTCATACAGGTTAATGTTGATAGGTCCCTTTTCTTTTTATTATCATTTGGATCTAAGTGTAAGGGACATATCTTCATAATGGACAAATTTTCATGATCATTTGAATGACTTGTATAGAATGATTTCACTTTATATGCTCCTTAAATGTGGTGTCACAACTCTGTGGACAGAAAGTAAGTAACAGAAAGAAGCAAAACCAACAACTTTTGTAAAACTTAACAAATTTCATTATCAAAGTTATAAATGAAAATGTGAGAGGAACTTTAAGTATTATGAAGTGAATCCAAAATAATCCTGATAAAGTTCTAGTAATTGTGAACACATATGTAAGCATTTACTTATACATCTAGCTGCTCCGGTGTCCTAGTGGTTAGAGCATCTGCCTTGGATATGAGAGGTCGCGGGTTCAAATCCCGGCCGAGTGAAACCAAAGACTTATAGACTTATAAAAGTGGTACTAACAGCTGCCTTGCTTGGTGCTTAGCATTAAGAGGTTAGTGTTAGGACTGGTTGGCATGGTGTTAGGATAATGTGTTTGGGGGATTTCATGCTATATGTCTGCGGTATGATGCCCCAGTGCTAGACATCACTATAAACTGCCACACTGCAGATATCATAGTGATATGACTGAAAAATTGTTAAAGCTACATTAAAAATCCAAATCACCACACACACTTGTAGATCCTATGTAATTTTACACTCTTAACAGACCCAGGACATGTAGACAAAATCTAACTAAAGATAATCTGTACAATTTATAACCATGAATAAAAATTTAAAAAAATTAGATAATATCATGCAAAAGAAGTTGCAAAAAATATAGATAATACATTATAGTGGACTAAGGTATTCAACTCAGCATCCAAAACAAAAGACATTGAATGAAATCCTGAGTAAAGTCTTGGTCTTAATAAGTTTGTAAAATTTTATTTCCTTGCAACTTTTCAGTTATCAGCGAAAGAAATGTGTTGTTTTTTTGTTTTACACATGCTGGCTTCCTTTATTTTTGCTTTTGTTTCATTTGTCACAAAGTATCAGCTGTCAAATAGCATCAAGGACCAAATGTTTTGTTTCATAATTTTAGTATATGGGTCTGAGCCCTGTCTCGGGTAATTCAGAATATTTTTTCACTTATGCACAGTCATGTATTCATATTCTAAGCTCATGAAATTGCTGTTCATTTGGGGACCCAGGTGTCCAAGTGGCCTAAGTCTCTCGCCTTTGCAGATCACCAACATTTCATGTCTACTTGGCCAACATCGGTATTTAAGTAGTTTCCCATTTGTCACTGGTTTTTCCAGGGGTTTTCCCATGTTCTTCATCAACCAAATATAATGGCTGCCATGTATAGTCTATCATGTGCTGAAAAAATGGCATTAAACTCAAAACTTCCTATTCATTTGAAATGCAGTTAAAATTGCTAAATAATGAGGGTTAAAGAAACAAGAGACATATTTAGGTTCAGTTTGTTTTGCTCTGTTATTTGTTGAAAATAATAACATCCATCTAAAATATAAATTCATGCACTTTGTATAATGTGGTAACAAACAATGACATGCCTTTTGACTATTGTACCACTATTTTATGACAAATTATATATAGTTAGTTGATAGAATCATGATTATTCAACACATGTTTGTCAGTATTACAGGGAATACCTATTATTAACACATGTATATGCATATCTGTCTTTGCTACAGAAAGCTCAACACCTAACTTTGAAATAACGTTTTTTCCATGAAGCTGTTACCACAAAGTCCAACCTTTAAAAGTACTTTGTATGTGTACCTGAGAACACTTCTGTGTAAGGATATTTCTGTACATCACACTACTACACAGTTTACCTCATAAACAAACAAGCAAGACCCCTACAAAGTAGCACACTTAAGGCCTTATAAAATTCACTTCTAAACATCCTATGAATTTACTGTTCTTCATGAAATACCAGTCTTCATGACCCAGTGTTTGCCACAAACCCCTCATGGTTGCCACAAATGATAGATCAAAAAAACCCAATAAACCATGGCCCTTGGTGTAAACAGTAATTACAGAAGCCATCATGATCCTTGACCATGAATTGAAGTACCGATGACAATATAATTTTGCACAAAACCATGAAAAGTAAGAACCCACAGTATATATCTCTATGTGCCTTCTGCATTGCACTTCTCCTTTAGTATTTATGTAGAAAAATGGGGATGTAAATATTTATATATAACAATATTACATATGCATGCAACATGATCTTCAGTACGAATAAATTATGTTCAAAATACATTCAGCATAATTAAACAGTCTTTGCACTTATCCATTTGATAATCCTGATTTAAACCTGGCAGATATACAGCACCCTTTTTACAAGTATATTATTCCTGCACAAGACATGGGAGACAACTATTACCAAGCATCATGCGCATAGTAAGTAATGACACTCAGTACAGGCTACTGTATTTTATACATTATCACAAAGAAACAAAAAGAATTTATCTTACATACCTGGTTCTTGAACCAGTGTTGAGAGGATGGGTGGGAAAAATTTCTACTGTCCACCCAGAGTGAATGCAGACTGATGTTTCAGGTTAGGGGAAAAACTAATGTCAACAGAGTTTTGTTGTTAGTAGAATTCATGAAGAAATGTGGACCATTTGAGTTAATGTTCTAATTCAGCCAAAGAATGATTTGAAGTTGGGTCTGAGGCTGATCTGTAGAGGGATAAACATGTACTTTGGAGAGAGGGATGGAATCCTCACTCTCAGTGATTAATAATTTTGACACATGCAAATTGACCAGAAACTCATGGAAATTATTGTTTGATTGGTTTTCAAGTCAAAATTGTATCCCACACCAAAATTTAAGATCATAATGTTAGATGAGCCATATGGACAAATATGTTGTAAATCACAAAATGTTAGAATGTAATTTACACATCCAAAGGATGTTGTCATTTATAAAATTATGCATTTGTAATAAATTTTCTTGATTGAATGCAGACACAAGATTGGTTCTAACTGTCAAAAGTATGGGTTGGGAAAGTACTGTGAAGGTAAAGAGACTTACTGTTTACAAACATTAATCAAGAGTTGGACATACTGTCAAACCTTTTTTAAGCAGCTACCTGGCCTCTTAATATAAGTGACCACTATATGAAGGTTCAACTGTCAAATTAGGGTTTTGAACAAATATCACTTACCAAATGCTTTAATTGTTTCATATGTTGTTGTTATTATTATTATTATTATTATTATTATTATTATTATTATTATTGTCTGCATATTGTTGTTATTGTTTCATACCGGCCATAATACGTCATATGAAAAACTTGGTCCTGTTTCAATAAACACAATTTTCAGTAATCTTACAGAGAAAAAACACATTTTTTGACCACCACAAGACTTATCCAGTGTAAGGAGTCTCTATAAACAGCCATACTTAGAGTCCATTTAAGACTATCCTTGGGTCAGTTTAAATAACTGATTATCACAGAGGCAATTAAAAGTAAGGCACTAAGAGACAAGCTACCACCATTTCACAGATTACTTAGCTAAGAATAGCTCGGGTGATGCCATGAGAAGTTGTTAGAACATTGCTGTAAAAGAGCCTATTAGGCAGATTTGCATAGGTAAAGTATACATATACAGTAACAACTGCTATGAGTGACCTCTGCTTTGAGTGACCACCTGTCATTTCCAACCACAGTCGTAATGCATGGATCAATTTTATTATATAAACGCTCTGTTATGAGCGACCACCTGCTGAACACGACCAGCGACCACGATGTCTTGGCAAAATATGCATTTCAACACTGCTATGAACGACTGCATCGCAAAAACGAGGATAAACTCCACCAACCTTTATTTAATCCCCGTAAGAACGATGGCTCGTACCATTCTAAATAATAAAAAAAAAAAAATATATAAAAAAATAGGCTGGCTACCATGTCTTAATTTTTAGCTATGCTTATAGTGTTTTATAGTTTCTTTTGTAAACCAGACTAAAGTGTATGTAGATTATTTCCTGGTCTGGTTTCATGCTTCTTATGTTCCCTGCATTGATCTCCGCTATACGTATAGGGGTGAGCAATGCAGGGAGCATACAAAACAGGGAACCAGACTAATTATTCCCGCACTTAGCCTGCTTCCTGGCCTTACTGTAGGACCCGGCGTCCCTTTGAACGACCGTATCGCAAGAAAAGACAGACACCTCTGACCTATATGTAATCAATTGTTACAATAACCGCTTGATTAGTAATGATTGTTCTGATCAAAAACAAACGTAAAAGGAATATTTTTAAAAAAAGGGATTGTTGCTACCAGTGATAGATGGTACAGTCCATAAACCAGACTAATGTACATGTCACGAAATTTGCCGTTGTAGTGCCAAAGTTGACGTAGTGGTCACGTATATTGTTTGTCTTTAGAGTTACTCCATATTGGGGGGGGTGAATAAGGTCATTGTCTATTAAACCAGCAAGAGAGAATCGTTTGCGGGATTCAATTGATAGTGTTCAAGACTTGTGGTGTTCGTTGTTTTTACCCCCCGATGTTAAGTGATTACATCCCAATTACAAAGTTGTCATCTATTCAAGTTGGTACGACCGGGTTACACACTTTGCTTATAGAGTTAATCCTTGTATGTCAGCTTTGAATGAAGCCGTTGACTTTTGTCTCTGAGTTACTAAATGGTTCTGTTTCTGGATGAAATAATTTTCTTTTTATTTCATTAATTGTTAGATATGCAATGCACATGTATAGATTTTTCATATTTTCCCACAGTCCAGTCAAACCCATCTTTACGTTCAATATTACAACTGAGCACTAACAATTTTAACACCTAGAACCTTAATAACAATGGACGAACCTCCAACTAAAAAGAGACAAATTTTAAGCTGGAGAAAATAATTATTGTAACTGAAAGAAGTGAAAAAGAGCAGACCACTTGCAAAAAAAAGCAGTTTAAACATCGGTAAAACAAAGTTAGGTTGTTATAAAGGAAAAGGAGTAATTCATATATGATTTCATATGCTAAAATATGTGATCTTCAAATGTAAATGTGATTCATGTTTAATGATAGAAGTATATCTTTATTGCTATATAATTTTATTTTTAGATGAATGCATACAATATTTTAGCAAGAACTGTTAATAAAGAATAGAATATATGTACAGTGATTGTGGTTATTTTTCGTGAAATTGTTTTGAAACTGGACCTTGGTCTTTGTGTACAAACCTGCTATGAGAGACCACCTGTCTTGAGAGACTGCTTCTTGTTGGCAGAAGGGGCGGTCTGTCATGACAGGTTTTACTGTATAAAGTGGAACAAGCCAGTTGTTTGATATTAGTTAAATCATAGAGATGTGTTGAAGAATGAGAAGCCATTTTTATGAAAGATTTTTGGCAATTTCATGAACAGAGGCAACATTTCTTTGAAGTCTGATTTTACTTCATACAAAAAATACAAAACATGATTAAAACGGTAGTCAGAATAGTTTACCATGGGCAAAACTAGACTTGAATTTTCAGGAAAAGTGACTTCTCATTTTGGACAGAATAGGGAGAAGTGAAGGCAGAACAGGGAGAAGTGGAAGCAAGCAAGAAACACAATACTAGAGTATCATTTATTTTTGTGGGTCTTAATTTTTGTGGTTTTGAGAAAAAATACATTTTTATGGGTACTTAAATTCATGGTTTTGCCCATCAAAACTTGTAGGTATTTAATTTTGCGGATTAACCTCAATAAATTCCTGAAATGAAGAATACAAGAAAAAGCAAAACTATTAGGACAACAAATGACAGTTGCTTCAATGGCTAAAACAGTATCACCTATATGAGCACACACCAGACACTTAGATCAATCATGTACACTCAACATCAAAAGAAGCCAATGCAGCCACCAGAGACAGTACCATTCAATATTTTGACAAAACCATTGATTTCAGAAAATGAATGAGTAATCAAAACAGCCTCATTAGCAGCAAAATAAACGTGAAAGTCACCAGCCACTACAACTCAAATGGACATTCCGTTGAGCCATTCAGCATGTTACCAATTGAATCTAACCTAGGGTGGATTGACACAGAATGTGCACATAATTAATGATCCTGGATGCTAGAGTTAATAAGTCATGGGGAATTTGGCCCAAAATGAAAAAAATTAACATTCCTGTTACTGCCTTGTCAAAATTACAATCATTAATTTTGTACCTGATGCAAAGTCTGTGCTAATATCTACCCAAGTAATGGCATTTTTTATGTTTTAATGTCTTTATTACTACTACTACTAATTAAAAATAGGCACAAAATACCTAATCAACTGCCACTTAAACAAGATATTTTTCAATTTCTAAAGCTTCACTAGAAAATGGCACTTGAAAAAATTTCTAAACTAGCTTCAAACAACTATTAAAACTTTCATGAGAGCATATGCACAGGTGTCTTCATGCCATAGTGTTCAGTCATTCAAACCATGGTGATCACTGATGTTACGGATGAATAACCTGAACTTAACAATTACATTGAAGTTTAGGAAGTAAATTCAGAATTAAATGTCAATCATTTGGTAATGTTTTGAAAGGTGGAAAAATTAAATTGCTTCTTCTAGCAGCAGTTGATTAACTGTTTACACCTATTTGTAATTACAGTGATGTAATCTAGGTACTCCTATCAAATAGAACTAATTACAATGTATTGTTCTAATATGTTCATGCAAAGTTATATGGCCAAAATACAGAAACCTTATGTAAGGGACTGACCATTTAAGAACATCAAAACTTTGCTGTTTAATTATGTTGTTGCTGATATAATGTGACCATAGCTATTCATAGAAGATGAACTGAAGCATTTCACCGGATATAAGGATGAACTAAATCCTTCTTTCCAATTGAATAAATATATAGCAAAGATCAAATATAACACGATGCATGCCATGTGAGTACATCTGTTTTTAGATACAGGGAGTTTCTTAATACGACCACCCACTTTATATCTTTGGTAAACAATTCAAATAGGATTGCATTTTTATGATTTTAATATTTGTCTACATTTACTAACATCTTGCATTGGTTAGATAGTATTTGCTTCACTGCATTTTTCATAGTTTCACAAAACTGAGTGATGTAAGAAAACAACCCTGACTTTACATTGCTTTTTGAATTCATCTACTTAACATTGTCCCATATTTTCCTGATCCAAATTTTTCAAGGCTAAAACATCAGTTGCATAATATTTGGACTTTGCTATCTTTGTAATGTATATTTTCTTTAATTTGTGTGCCCACAGAATTATAAACATAGTCAAATGATGAGGTATGTCCTGGACACAGCAGTGCCCACCATTATTATCCCTTGACAGGGTCATGACTTCAGACTGATTTTATGAAGAAAATAATGCAAGCACAGCAGTTAAAATCTACAGTAAATACAGTTAGAATGTGTGTTCACCAATTCTATTCTTAAACAAATTTGTAGAAAGAATTAATGGTCAACCAGTAATTAAATCACATGCCTGTCAGTGTGTTATGTCAGTGCAGTTGATGTCAACACCTGCATGAAATGTTTTGCCAGGGGCTTACCTGACTGAGATACTGGGCTGGGTCGAGGGAGTATTTCAGACTCAATAAATTGCTGTCACTCAATTTGCATGTCAAAAAATTATCTTTACTTTCCTAATAGAAGAAAGTGAAGTTTACATTTTTTCAGCAACTTGGTCACCCACTTTGCCAGGCAGAATGACCTCAGGTCTATAAGTGTGATTCATATTTGAAGGCAAAGGTCAAAATGCAGCTGTGGTTCAAGTAAGGATGAGCCATCTACAAAGTAGGCAGAGCCCAGAAAAACTAAATTTCAGAACTCTGGACTGAGTTTAACTATCTGAAGCTCAGCAGCAAGGGGAAGCATTTTATATTTTGCTTGCGATGTGTGAGTGTGTGTGTGATTTGGATTTTTAATGTAGCTTTTAACAATTTTTCAGTCATATCGCTACAGTGTCTGCAGTGAGGCAGTTTATGGTGATGTCTAGCACTGGGGCATCATGCTGCAGACATGTAGCATGATATCCCACCCAGTCACATTATCCTGACACCAGGCCGACCAGTCCTAACACTAACCTCTTAATGCTGAGTGCCAAGCGAGGCAGCTGTTAGTACCATTTTTATAAGTCTTTGGTATGACTCGGCCGGGGGATCGAACCCACAACCTCCCGCATCCGAGGTGGATGCTCTTCTAACCACCAAGCCACCAGAGTGGTCTAATATCATATCATACCATATCAGCATTTGTCATTCTGGAGTGTATGACATACATCAGCATGGCAACACCTGGCCAAAGACTGATAAAAATGGCACTAACAGCTGCCTTCCTAGGCGCTCAGCATTAAGAGGTTAGTGTTAGGACTGATATGCTTGGTGTCAGGATAATGTGACTGGGTGGGACATCATGCTACATGTCTGCGGCAGGAGCCCCCAGTGCTAGACATCACTATATACTGTCACACTGCAGACATCGTTGCGATATGACTGAAAATTTTTTAAAGCTACGTCAAAGATTCAACACACACACAGACACACACACACACAACATGGCAACACCACCCAGCATGTTTGACACTCCTTCATGGCAATGCAGATGAAGAAAGATCATTTTCCATGTGGAGAAAAACTCAAGACCTTTGAGGAAGATTGAACAACAGTTCCATCCAGTCTTTAATGAGTGCAGAGATGAACACAAATGACATCTGCATTACCTTCACCCCAGCTCCCAACTGAACCATTGAGAGCAGCAAAGATTACATGTAATTAAGACTTTATTCTGCTGTCAGATGGATTTAAAAGACAGAAACTTGTTGGTTTTTCTTTATTGCCTGTGTGGTTTTGTTGATGTGAGTGGTGGTATTGATGATATTGGACAATGCTTAGTCTACTGGCTATTTTTGGTTTGTAAGGTTATTAAATTCTTGATGGAAATGTTGCGATTTTTAGGTTTTAGTGGCATTTTTTAGCACATGATAGGCCTTACATGGCAGACAGTATACTTGGTGGAGGAAGAACCCAGTAAGAACCACTGATTCAGGAGAAGCTACTGGCAAGCTTTCTGACATACACACACTGATCAAGCCGAGACTTAAAGCAATGAAAACAGGTGAGATGTGAGTGATCTGCAAAGGCAAGCATTATAGATGACTTGGACACCTGGGGCTGCTGATTGGAAGAAAATATGTTACTTTTTTTTTTCTTCAAAGTCTGAATTACCAGTAAATTTTATATGGGCTTATATATCTTATTCTCAGTTGGACAATGTAGCATCCATCCCTGCTTTAGGACCTCAAAACACAGTTTTTGAGTCCCAAGATCACCCCACCCTCCAATACTATCTGAGAATATAGCAGGTATACCCTTTTCATTATTGTTACTATTACTTTATTCAGTTTTATTCAAAAATAAATCTTGACTATCTGGAATAATTTTAGAGCTTTTCTAATTCCTTCGTCTATTTCAGATTTTTTTAAAAAGGCTTTCCCTCTGCAGTTTTTTTTAATGTAGCATGATTTTGCTAAATTTTATGCTGATTTGGCTTCTTATATATTGCAGCTGAAGTCAGTGGTCTCAGAAGTAACAAACCTAGGCCAAATATGGGCGTGTCAGTTATTGACAAGTCACCCTTGTTCAAAGTGCTGGGATGACTTTAAAGTTGAAACACTGGTCACATTATGTATTTGCTGTCAAATGTGCATGAGTTTTCATCCTTAGTTCTATTTTCCCACATGATTTGGCACAGCATTCTCCAGAAATTTTTGACCAACGGAACAATTTAAATGAAATATTGACTGTAATGTCGGCCCATTATCTATTCTTGGATTAAAGAGAATAACCCAATGAGTACGGTTTTCATCTCAAACAAGGATGGGTATTTAGTGAAGCTTTGGTTTGTACGATATGACAGACTATCTATTTGTTTTTCTCAGACCACAGTGCATTTGTGCATGAAGATTTATGCAGACTTTTTCTTACTTTGAAATTTCTTTAATGAACTTTTTAAAAAAACTTTAAATAGTTTTGCACCTATTGGGCATCAATAAGAAGTGTTTGATAGCTGAATTTGTATTTTAGCACTGTAAAGAGTATGTAGGAAAAGATTACCAGTCTTGATCCCTAAACTATTGTTAAGCATAAACCTGATAGAAATTGTCAAATAGGTAAAATAAAGCAAATTCAGGCTAACATTAAACTTATCTGATCAATACATTTAGTACAGTTGCACCACGCCCCAAAAAGGGGTGGGTTTTATAAGATCAGCAGCAATTTACTTTGAGTATTGACCACAACAATGCATTTTCAAAGCTTTATTGTTCCTTAAAATTCTTAAAATGGAAAGATCAGTCAATTGAAAGTTACACTGACAGATTAGTTGTAGTACAAAGACATGTTTGCACATCAGTTCACATGACATGTCTTTACCAAAACAATGCTTTTCTTGCCAAAACAGATACTTCATTTTCATATATAGAGAAACGGTTTATAAATCTGAGTGTGAATTGTTTATGAAACATGTGGCTGCTGACTGTGCAAAGCAGGTGACCAGGCCTTGTTAGAGTAGTGGCTGTCCTTAAGAGGTACTTTTGAATATAGAATTGTCAGTGCCTTGGGATTCTGTTAGCATAAGCAGTTGGTCACTGGTCAGGGAGGCCATTAAAAAGATGGGGGCCACTATATTTTTAAACTGCTTTTGCTTTTTCTGACACTAGTCCCATGTCCAAAAATAAAATTATCCCAGTCTGGTGCCTTTGTGACTTCCATCATTCAGATTATCGTCCTTCGTTTCCTTGGACTTTGTCTTGCTATCGTGTGTCTCCTCGCACTTGACAGTTTTGACTGTTTCAAGTGTATTTGTTGCTATCAGCCATGCATATCTAGCTTCAAGGTGCATTCACTTAATTAACCACTCAAGCCTCCTGTCATGGATTCATGAACATCTCATGTGGGACTGTCAATAGGGACATGAACCTGCATCCCATAAAGTCCCTTGAAGTTACAGAGTTTAAGGCTCAAACCCAAGTTAGAATCGCTTCACACTTTGAACTCTTTGCAGCGGCCTTTGCAGCGACCTTCTTGAGCCATTTGAAGCCAGAGTCTCTGTCAGTGACTGCCTTGCCAAGACTTTTGAAGCCAGAGTCTCTGTCAGTGGCTGCCTTGCCAAGACTTTTGAAGGCAGAGTCTCTGTCAGTGGCTGCCTTGCCAAGACTTTTGAAGCCAGAGTCTCTGTCAGTGGCTGCCTTGCCAAGACTTTTGAAGGCAGAGTCTCTGTCAGTGACTGCCTTGCCAAGACTTTTGAAGCCAGAGTCTCTGTCAGTGGCTGCCTTGCCAAGACTTTTGAAGCCAGAGTCTCTGTCAGTGGCTGCCTTGCCAAGACTTTTGGAGGCAGAGTCTCTGTCAGTGGCTGCCTTGCCAAGACTTTTGGAGGCAGAGTCTCTGTCAGTGGCTGCCTTGCCAAGACTTTTGGAGGCAGAAGCTCTGTCAGTGGCTGCCTTGCCAAGACTTTTGGAGGCAGAAGCTCTGTCAGTGGCTGCCTTGCCAAGACTTTTGGAGGCAGAAGCTCTGTCAGTGGCTGCCTTGCCATGACTTTTGGAGCCACTTACTCTTGATTTTGATGGAGTGACAACCTCTCCAGTCAAGTCAGTTTCATCTTGAAGTACCAATAGGTGACAGACTAGGCCTGGTTAGACATTATGGATGATGCATCATGGGTCCTCTCCACCATAAGAGAGTGTTAATGGATTCACATATGGGACTGCCCACCTTTTCCCATTGGTTTGTTTCACCAAACAAAATCTCGAAGGGATGAGATATACATCCTTCTCAAGAAGCAGGCAGTAGCGAGGGTAATAAACATTCAATGCCTCAGAGTCTGTTTCCACTTCCGACTGTTTTCAGAGAAATGGAGAACATTTTTGCTTTATTGTTAATCTTTCCCATCTATAAAATTTATTCAGGAAAGTGCTTAAAGATGGAGATGTTAATGACTTGCACAAGAATAAGTTAAAGCTATGTGATAATAAGAGGCAGGTATTATATAATTAAAATTTTATTCTTTGAACTACTTCCATGTCATACCTTGATTGCATTATGCTTATAATACATGAGCTGATGTATACCATATTAACAAGGTATTTTAATAAAACTTTATAGATGCTTTATAATTATATAATGTGACATCCTTTATTTTCCAGAGTTTAGGAAAGATGAAAGGGCATCCATATATAGACCAACAGACAAAACAAGTAACTATCCAGTATGTCAATGGCAGCAAATGTGATGGGTCAAACAAGAATATCACTTCAAAGATCAACTTTAATTGTTTGAAAGGAAACCAACATGTAAGTCTTTCAACTTTCAGTTCAGAGTAGATTATGAAAGGAAAGAAAGAAAGAAAAGGAGGAATGACCTACATACGTACACAGATGGAGACTTTTATTTAATCAGTACATATAAAAAAAAATTTCCACTCAAACATTTTGTGCTATTCATTAATTGACCAATAGTGTATATAAAACTATGATTCAGGAATAAATACTGTAGTTTTATATCTGCAGATTTGATACATTGAAGTTTTAATTCAGTTAAATAAATGACAGTTCAGACAATTTTGATTTTATTTCTTGCTTTTTATTGCCATTGTTCTATTATCGTTGCAATTCCATGTTTCCTTTGTGTCTTCCCCAATCAGACATAACCCTAACATTCCATTCATATGAGGGCGTAGAATTCCTAAGTCAAAAAACTGTCGCCAATGCAAGAAAATGGCAGTCCAGTTAATTTTTGGATCAGCATGTAACACTATATTTCGTTCTTTGTTTCAGTATACTGTGAATTCATTTATTTTCTTGGGCATCTGTTATGGTGGTTTTGTACAAAAACGAAAAGTTTTGTCAGTCCTTGAATTCACGGATTGGAGAAAGAACCCTATTTTATCCACAGATGGATCATTGTTCATCCACAGAAATATGTAGCCCACAAAAAATAATAAATTTACAGTAGTCTTACCAAATGACAGCAACACCATCTAACTACTTGTTTGTTTGATTGTCTCACTTGCATCTGTAGATAGTGAGACCAAATGTACCTTCAGCAGATAATGAGACCAAATGTACCATTTTTCCAACAGCAGCAACATTTTCAGGATCAATAATGTTGAAATCTTATGTTAAAGTTTTTGAATGCTTTGTATACACGATAACACAGTAAGCCATTTTTCAATCACAAGCTGAATGCAAATTTTCACAATAGTTACCTCCCTTCGAAGTGGTAGTAGGATGCAAAATTTCCATTTGCTCTTGAACTTGCCATATCTTGTGCTCAGATTTTCAGAAAGCAATCTGTTGTTTAATTTAACAGGTATTTAAATGTTATTCAGATGGTACAAGTATAAAATGTCTTAACATTTTGTCATATAAAGTTGAATCCTTCGTATTGAAGTTACATTTCTGTAATAAAAAGAGACAAATTGTAGATTTTGACCTGATGGAGGGGAAATTATGTTATAATGAAATATTTATAAGAGCAGTGACTCCTGTAACTGGCAAATAATCACAATTGAGATCTAATGTATGATGTATTTTCTTTTAATAGTAGTAACATTTGAGAAACTATTCTTTTTTTGCTGGAAATTATAGTAAAATCTTAATACATGAATATTATGCTATAAAGAGACTAAATCAAACTTTTCAGGGTGAGCCAAAATTGATCCTCAAAGAAAACTGCAATTACATCTTTGAATGGGACACAAATGTGGCATGTCCACCTGAGAGCCAATCCCCGGACCAGCAAGGGATTTCATGTGTATATAGAGACCCAGTGACCAATGCTCAGTTAAATTTCACAAAGCTGTGGAAAGATGGGGGATACACTGTGAGTTTAGTAATTTAAATACTATACTATGTTAATTCATATTGCATATTTTACAAAAAATATAATGTACAAAAATGCTTGCTAAACTTGAATTCCAAATGCTACAATATTTTGTAACTATGATAAGAATGAAGTTCAGATCATAGAGTTTTCAGGATTGTCTTAACTTTGATTCCTTTACTAACATCCGAAATTTCACTTATGCAAGCTTACTCTAAGTATCACATCCAGTTTTGAAGCTTTTAACTTGACCCAGAGTTTCTTGCAAAATATTTCAAGAATGCAGCTTGAACTAGAATACAGGGCCAGGACTTCCATTCCTGAGATAGCTTGATCTTACAGGACTTTCATCCTGAAACAGATATTCTGAACAGAATTTGTGCTGCTTAAGATGGTTTGATGTGTGGCATTTATTTTTCACCAGCCATCAGCATTTTTAAGCTGGATTACTTTCTACTTATTTTTCACAAATTTGAATATCAAACAAAAAAAACCTTATAATAAATAAAAGCATAATAAAGAAAGAACACTTGATTGGCTAGGATTCATTATGAATGACTTTAAACAACAATGGTTATTAGTTACTCTTAATAACAACATGTACAAATTCTATTCAGCTTGAAATACACTTGGAAATCAAAATGACTGCAACTTTTTTCATCAGTCTTTAACCTCTTCCACATGCAAACACATAAACACACACAGAAATTCAAACCTTGTTGAACTTATAACACACCTGCTGCTTCTACTCTATCATGTAATGCTTTCTCTCACTCTATCATGGATCAAGATGAAACAAAAGCATGCATCAGGTTTTGATTTAAATGGGCATATAGGTAATATATTTACAGACACACTTATTTGGAAACATTGATATTTATACTTTTGTTAATCTAAGTAAAGCATCTTATTTCATGTATAAATCCTACAGCTAGTAGCATTAGTAAATGATACAGTCATTCTCAACATTCTTTTGAAGTTATTGTTTTTATTCAGTTCATTTATGTGTCTGAATGGAATGCATGATAATGTTGAGCCTTTTTTCACTTTGAACAGGTTGAAAACTACACTCTTAATCCCTGCGGCATAATCAGCAAATCATCAAGTACCTGCAAGACAGCCACAGTTTGTCAGAGCAATAAGATATCATATGGGAATGCTTCTCACTTTAAAATTGAGAAAGAATCTTCAAAATTTTATACACTTAAATATGACATGGGAGACAAATGCCAAGCATCTCCTGGTAAGTAACCTACCTTAAAAAGAAAGCAACAGGCACTTTTAATGTTTTTAACTAAGTACATTCCTGATATGATGGCAGAGCATGGACTTTGCATATCACAGCACATAAGGATGGAAAATCATTTAACTTCCGATTGTGTTGACCTTTTATGCATCTTATTAGTTGACCATTCATTGTTTGAGCCATCTGGCTCTTTAACTATACTTCACAAATGGTTGGACTGTTAAGGCCACCACTTTGGTAGCAGAAAAGGACACACCGTTTTGCTGCTGCTCGTCATTGTGAACAATGATAAAGTTTTGTATTTTGAAAGTAACATCTTCTTCATTGCCTGCGTTCAGCAGAAACTTTTTGGATAATATTATTATGGAGCTAAAGTTAATACAATGCTTTGCAAGGAGCTTTTCTTTGCTTGGAGAGTAGCATCACTCACAGAGATCAAATTGTAGAGATGAGGTGGTATTGTGCTGTATGCATATAGGTCGTGTATACCTGTCTCATGCATTCCTTCTGAGTGGTGAATCTTGACCAGAGTGGACACCTTGCCATTATCCACTGATATTTAAACACATTCTTATAATGTACATCAGCCTCCACCTTTTGATACCTTTTTATGAGAACACATTTAAATTGCATTATGGTCATGTACCACTAGAGAAAATCTTGGACTTTTTACAAGAATGCAGCTTTTATTTTGTTTTTTAATTTGACTTTGTTCATCTGTTTTGTAGATTTTCCTTTAAAGAAAGTTAACATCTTTACCTTGTATCATTTATCTTGTAAGACTACATGTTTGCATTTTGTTTGGATGGATTTTTCTTCAAAAAGTATTTAGCAATTTTTCTATCTTCACATTTTTAGAACTTTAATTGATGCTAAATAGCCAGTAATGTGCTGACATGCCATTATGCCCTGATACATACAGACACTCTTATTTGTCTTGTTAAGCAGTAAGTTTGGTTCATCATTGTGAACAATGTTCAGGCTTTTTGTAAAAGTTTTTGAAAGTCTTGTCTTCAGTTGCTCTAGTCGAGTAAAACTTTGGGATAAAGATGACTGTTCCATCATGGATGGATTTTCAGCTATGTTCAGCAGAGTCAGCAGGATTTCTATCTGCAGCAGTGACTCTCATTTAATTTCAGCCCAACTTTCTTCAAGGCACACATGCCATTTTTCACACAGATGTCCCTGCTATCCAGAGAGATCTTTATGGCCTAGGAATGTCAAAACCTTCCTCCATACATATGGACTGGAAGTCTTTTCTTAACAACCAACAACAACAACTGACTCTACAAACAAGCCCTCCAAAAGTAACAGTTCTCAGAAGAACTGCTAGGGTAAGAAAACCTACCTCTATGAAAGTATATGACGTGAACTGTAGAGTGTTTCTCCAAGTAGTGTGAGTGAAACACACTTCTCCTTTAACTGTTTGCTTGCCACCAGGATGAATATATCCACTGCATAGATGTGCCTTGCCACTGCTGTGACTGATAAATCTGCTTGTAAACAGGCAGTACTGTCTACCACGGTAGAAATATCAGCTTGCTTTTTATGCACACAAGGTCTTAGTGACAGAACTGCTCTGTATGTTGATGTTAATATCAATCTTATTGGTCAGTAATGGGGGGGGTTAAAGGATATTTAACCAATAAAATAAGAGTTAATAATTGTTCCTACTAAAGACAGAAATTTTCTGGAGTTGTATACACTAGTGATTCAGAATCAGAATGTTCAGGTTTTTCTGAAGACCACTTGACAATATTGAATTAAGAAATGTTGGCAGTGACATTGAACTATTTTTTTTCTTCACATATTTTCCCCTGGCGTTGATTGAAGGAATCGTGACTCAAACTAGTGGCTACGCAGCAAGATGTATGGAAGAGAAGTAGATTTCACTCTGGCAGCCCACGATAGTGGAAGAAATGATGGCCTTTCTAGGCATACATTTGATTATATCAATAATGGCATTTCTGACCTATGCCATAGTTTGGTGATATCCACAGCCCTCCCAAATGCCAAGTATTCCACAAATTATGACCAGAGTAGATTTGGAAAAGTTGTAAAAGTATTTTCACATAAATGACACCAGGCAGAATCCATCAATGCACCAATTTGGACATAAGACCTGTTATTGACAAATTTTCCAAAGCGTATCTTAATAAATACAGGGGTCATAAAGCAGAGTGTGGATGAAGCGATGATTGCTTATAAATGTAGATCATCTTTCAAGCAGTATTTGCCAGCAAAGCTGACTAAATTTGGAATAAGTCTTGGAATGAGCAGACCCACACAATGGTCAAGTGCATGAATTCTAGGTGTATACAGGGAGAGAAGAAAGCCAGGCTTAATGCAAAAAAGAAAAGGGGTTTGGTGCCAGTGTTGTAATGGATCTTACAGAAAAAATATGGGGAAAATCTCATGTAGTATACATGGACAATTTGTTTTCAAGTCCTCCATTGACTGAATAGCTAAGGAAACAAACATGTGTTGCCTCTGTATAATATAAGCAGATAGAAGTTGAATGCTATTGATAATAAAGTCTGCCAAAAATTAAATGGTAGGCATGACAATATGCTGATGACAAAAGACAATTATTGTGTTGTACCTTGTAAGGACAAAACCCCACCATCTGTTATCTGTCAGTGAGTTTTGACCCACATGAGAAGGATGGAATGCACAAGTAACAAAAATGGAAGCTACCTGGAAGTTTCAGCTACAGTTGTCTTTGAAATCTATAATAAGTACATGTTTGTAGTTAAAAGTTAATCTAGTAGACAAGAAAAGGATGCAGTACTCCATCTACTGTAAAGCTGCCAATGGTGGATATATGTCTTTGTTCTGTTTTGTTGTTGCTTTAGTCAGTACATTAATAACTGTGCAGGAGTTGCCCAACCACGAACTTTTTACCAGAAGTTAAAGAAAGAAATTAATTGAAGACAACTGGATTTTCAAATTGCTCTTGCACAGCACATGGTAGGAATATTCAGAGGATGAGGTAAGTGAAGGACGCCATCTGTATTCAATAATTGTGGAGATGCATATTGGTCCACACAAGCAGAAAAGCGATGCAGTGTTCCAGAGATAATAGGTAGGATAACGTGGGATGTCATTCAGTTTGTAAGGCATAACTGCTTTTACACAGGGTTCCCACGCTACCGGGAAATAAGAAAAAAGTCGGGAGAAATGAAAATTTTTTTCCCAACTGTGAAAAGTCTTTGAATTTTGAAAATGTTGATGAAAGTCAGGAAAAACCCAGGGATTTTCTGCCACCAATTGATGCCCAAAACAGTTAGGTAACTGAGTCGTAACTGAACTGATCCTGAGGTAAATTTATTGAGTTCTGACCAGATTATTTGGAGGTTGCAGTATGGATCTTTTGCCGTACATATGTTGAGTAAATCCAGAGAATCAGTGCATTAGATTTGTCTAGCAGATTTTTTCCACAGACTGCTCAATATCCTTATGTTTCTTTTCTTGGAAGGTATGAAAACCAGTCTAGCATCACAAGAGGCACACATGGTGGCAGTAAAGCTTAGCCGCTTACCAAATGGCCTGTGTTAAATTCTTTGTTAAATCAAGTCATACCTGCATGAAATTGATATGAAAATTATTTATTTTCTCAGAAATCGAGAGTATTAAAATCCTTATGTCCTTAATCTACTGAAAGACAAGACAAAACTACAGCGTTCATGAAATTTGACCTGTTACTCTGGTTTGCATTGCTAGTCGCATGAATACACAAATATTATGACCCACATTTTCAAATGTTATAGAAAAAATAAAATGTTAATAAAAGTTGTATACTGGTTGTAATAAAAACATAAAAATGAAAGAACACAGAATTCTTTACATTTATTCCATGAACAACTACTGGGATTCTGTTGTATCATGCGATTGATGAATGTGATTGATGATCACATGATAGGTTGATGAATCTTACTGGCCAGATTGCTGAGACAGCGACAGGTTTCTTGTTGTTCTGGAAATAAATACGTTGAGAATTATATGTTCTTTATGGTTTTTACAAAAGGTATCTGACTTTCATTTAATATAATTTAAGTTTTGTACAACAGCATTAAAATGGAGTGTGTTGATATCACGTGACTATTGGACTTCCAATGTATTTGTTTGAGATTCATGAAGTCATGTGACTAGTAATGCAAATGGCGAGTGCAGGGTCAGGTTTCATCTATGCTGTAGTTGAGTCTGGTCTGTCAGCGAATTAAAGACATACAGAATATAGGACTTGCCATTTCTGAGAAAATAAATCATTTTCCTATCGATTTCATACAGGTATAACGTCATTTAAATTTGCTAGGCCAGCTGGTAAGCGACTACCATATGCTGCTACTGCACGGTAGCAGAAAATTCTAAATTTTCGATATGCAATTGTTCTGACCCCAAATCCCAACCTAAATGTACAAATGTGAAAAATGGGGTGGAATATTCAAAGGAAACCTGGACTAGAAAATGGACTGCTATTCATTTTAAGCAAAATTTTTTGTCCAAAAATCTTGAATCTCTGAGCTGAACTTTGGTGCGAAACTATTACACATTGAGATGTAGCTTGAAACATTGGTTTCAGATCTTGAATAGATAAGATAAGATAAGATAAGAATTCTTTATTTCAGACTACATAGTCCATACATCTAAATTAAATTAGAATGCAGGAGAAATGATAAATTGTCGTCCCTTGTTTTATATTTTAAAAAATGATAGAAGCCTCTGTATCAATACAGGTTTGGGGACTGGTTTACTGAATCACATGAAGACAAGTTGATTTTACAGAAAAATCAGTCCTTGTTCATACAGCAGTGTAGTTTTGTTTGGGTTGTTTTGCATACTGTGATAGGAAATGTTTAGTTTGTATAACATGCATATAAAAGGAAACAAAACTAGTTTATGTTCATTATGTTGTTTCCACATAGCAAAATAATGCAGGTCAGCAAAGTAAAGTCAGAAATTGTATTTTTTACATTGAAATGACTTTACATGCCAAATTATAGGAATATAGTCCAACTTGTTTCATGTGATACATTTTTGATTTTGTATATGATCATCTTTTCTGACTTATATGCTTTGGAGAGTCTTGAAAGAGAAACATCTTTAGATTTAGAAAATGAATATTTTATGATCTAAAATGTATTTTAATTCCATTCACTAATGGTCGTATGTGAACCTTGAAAACAATTAATTTCATCCTGGAAAAACCCTGGAAATGACCTGGAAATTTATCTTTAGAAAAGCGTGGGAACATGTTTACAGATGCCATGAAGAGAAACTTAAGAATCAGTAGAACATAGTGACCAGTTAAACAATTTTAAACAATTATACATACACATTTGACCAACAACTTTGTATAAAAGCCTGACAGATAAAGTTTAAAGTTCGAAAATAGTGTTTTTATAATCTGAGAGACATAGGTAGCTATAGCTTTTATATCTGCATGGTTTTGGTTTATAAATCAGTCAAATAAGAGGAAAATAACTACAAAAACAATTATCCCATATACCGAAATCATCAGCTTAAATGTTATCTTTGGCAACAGTAATGACTCCAGCAGGTAGGCAGAGCAGTGAGCCACTACATCAGCACTGGTAGCTAATGAGATGGAAACCTAAGTAGTATAGATAGCTACCTTTCTTCTTTGGCTCTTCAAGGAGAAGTTAGCTCCAATCACAGTCAAGGGCTACTGTTCTGCAATTTCAGACATGTTTTAGTATCGTGGAATAATAATAATAGTAATAATTTTTATATTAGAGAGTGCAACTCATTTAGCTAAACTCCCATGGTGCTCTCAAGAGCTTACAGATTCTGTTCATTTACACATTATTTATAAAAGAAAAGAAAGATGAAATTTGTGGGTTTATATGGCAGATATTTCACTTCACTTATATTGTTTATGGCTGATTAATACATACTTATCAGAACATAGGAGAAACTGACAAATTATTTATTAAGAGATATTACATGCTTATGTCAAAACATCCTGCTTTTTGAACACAGTATCAGCTTGCATAGTTCAAGTGGTAGCTTTTTTCTAATTAGTAGATTGAATATGTATGATTGACGTTTTCAGTGCATTTGTTCCTGTTTTAGAGATAATATTGTTGGTTTGAATAAGCATGTTAACTTAGTTTTAAAGGTGTTAAATTATGGAAGGCTACATGACTTGATGAATCCAAATACACCAGTCTTATGAAATACTTTTGTCAAAAGGAAGTCAGATTGAAACATATTAGCAGATGGTGTCATTGGATTGAAATTGAGTATAATTTTAGTTGCCTGTTTCTGAAGTTTTACTTTAATATTACTTTGTGCGTATTAAACACGTATAGTGCAACAGTAGTCCATAATAGGCAGTACATTAAGTAGGATAGTCTCCTTGCTTGCATTGTTAGGCATTTCTTCATTCTTTGTAAGAACTTTACTTTGGAATCTGGAATGATACAGACATGATGTATCTAATGATTCCAATAGAATGTAATAGGTCAGAACAAAGATCTCTTCAGCCTTCTTGTGATCTTTGACTTGTCTCAACCTGGAAACTATGACCCATGGTCTGAAATGAAATCATCCAAATGTTCTAACGTTGTTGAATACTGAATATTGCCTAATTAATGCCCCCACTTGAAGTAATGCCCCCTCCCATTTTTTAAGAACAGAAAATTTTAAAGATGCAGAGTAACACATATGCTTTTCAACACCATTTTGCTTCAGCGCCATGATTACAGCAAAATGCTGCAGCATTCTTGGTTGATCACACTGTAACAGTGTATATATCAGTGTATAAATTAATAAAGTTAAAGGCACAAATGAGTTATCATGATGAAAAAGCTTGGTGGCAAGTTCAGACACTTGCCAGACCTACTTCAGGCAGCTGCTGAGTGGGAAAATGTGTTGATTGATCATTTTAACTGTGCTGATATTGACAGTGACGGAATTCAGTGGCGTATGGACCCCTAGATGTAAATGTGGTTATTAAAAGACTCTTGTCTGATTTCCACCTTCACATGCAGACAACCTTTTAGCACTTCTCTTGCTAAAACAATTGTAAAAGGACATGGTTAACATTTTTATAGCTTGGTAGGTGTGGATTTGCAAAGTAGTGGCTGTGTTCCTAATGTATTATCAGTGGGTAAGTAACATCTTTCAGATATACTTTACTTTATAATTGGTTTTCACCAAATATCTTGTATGACAGGAAAATTAAACCCAGATTGTGTTTTTGTTTCTTTTGTAGATCACAGTGCTCAGAGTTTGATTAGGTTTAAGTGTGATAGGTCTGCAGGAACCGGAGAGCCAAAACTCTTTGATGTGAGTGAATTTTTTTTTCATGGTGATACATAGGTGTCTTTGTTGATAGCATTGGTGTCATTGTTGTTATCAACACTAATATTCAAAGTTTTGTGATAAAATTTTTGCATTTAAGATATGACAGATGCATCATTGCATTGGCAATGGATAAATCACCATATTCAGTGAAACATGCATTATATTATTCATTTTAAAAATTACAGAAAAAGTTAACCTGATGCTAATTGATCTGAGAGCAAATCACCTGTTGCTTATGGGTGATCCTAAAAGATTGCACACCTATTACATTTGCTAACGATATGTAAATAAATCATTGTGTAATCTCCTCTATATTGAAAGTTTAGCAGAGTCTTAGCAAAATGGCCTTATGTATCTGAGCTTTGGTCAGTGGGCCTTGTGTATCTAGGTAGTTCGCAGAACATTGGCCAAGGGGCCTTGTGTATCAAGGTAGTTATCAGAACCTTGACCAAGTGGCCTTTGGTATCTGAGACTTGGCCAAGTGGCTTTGTGTATCTAGGTAGATGGCAGAACCTTGGCCAACCTTTTAGCAGGCAGAACCTTAGCCTAGTGGCCATGTGCATCTTGGTAGTTGTAAGAGCTTGTCAAAGGGGCCTTGTGTATCTTGGTAGTTGTAAGTGCTTGTCAAAGGGACCTTGTGTTTCTTGGTAATTGTAAGAACTTGGCAAGGGGGCCTTGTGTAGTTATAAGATCCTGACAAAGGTGTCATGTGTATCTAGTTAGTTGTAAGAGTTTGGCCAAGGGTCTTTTGTATCTTGGTAGTTGTAAGAGTTTGGCATAAAGGCCTTGTGTATCTAAGTAGTTGTAAGAGCTTGGCAAAGGGGCCTTGTGTGTCTTGGTAGTTGTAAGAACTTGGCAAAGGGGCCTTGTGTATCTTGGTAGTTGTAAGTATTTGGCATAGGGGCCTTGTGTATCTTGGTAGTTGTAAGAACTTGGCAAAGGGGCCTTGTGTATCTTGGTAGTTGTAAGCGTTTGGCATAGGGGCCTTGTGTATCTTGGTAGTTGTAAGAACTTGGCAAAGGGGCCTTGTGTGTCTTGGTAGTTGTAAGCATTTGGCATAGGGACCTTGTGAGTCTTGGTAGTTGTAAGAGCTTGGCAAAGCAGCCTTGTGTATCTTGGTAGTTGTCACTATATGACAAATTCAGATTCATATTAAGTTTTGTTTCTTTTCTTACTCAGTTTTGGAATTATTTTGTTGTAAGTAATCAAACAATATAGTGGTCTAAAAAGGTTTCTCACCCGAAGTCATTAGGCCATTAAATTACATACCTGTTTAAGGGGAAGTAGTAGACCACCAGTGCCTGTTTAATTAACTCTAATACACACCAGTTGAAACAAGATTTATTACCTGAATTTATTTGGAGCAGTCTGGGACATTGTCACATAAATGTGCTGCCAGCACCACCCTGTTTCATCTTAATAATTTTAATTTCTAGTCAGAAATACAGATATCAGCTTCTGAGCGCACAGATATAACAGGCCACTTGTCATTGTAATGTTGAAGTTACATGTAGTTGTACTGTTGTTAGACACTGGAACAGAACCATCTTCGTTGTAGGGGTGAAGAGTTTTGCTGTTACAATCGGCCATACTACTGTCTGGTTTTGCTTTGTTGTATTGCAATAGTACAACATCATAGTTATAAACATGCATTTTAGTGATTTAGAATTTATTGTATTTATTTTCTCATGTCTTTTAGAGAATAATTGAATTGTTTTTGTGGAGATTACCCATGAAATCAAATGGTTTACTCTCAAGATTAGTTGATGTGTGCTGCCTGTTGAATTGCTTATTACAAGTATACTGTGAGGTCTTATGCCTTGACCTCTGTATGAATTTCAATTAAAGTATTTTTTAAGCATAAATTCAACTTTCTTATCAGAAACTCCCAGTGTCTGATTTACGCATTTAATACTTGTTAAAAATCTGACCAAAATTGATTGATTTATTACATTTTTACGGCGTACTAGCACTGTTAGGCTATTTAGCTCCATACAAATG
This sequence comes from Megalonaias nervosa, assembly GCA_016617855.1. Lineage (NCBI taxonomy): Eukaryota > Metazoa > Mollusca > Bivalvia > Unionida > Unionidae > Megalonaias > Megalonaias nervosa. Next base: position 136,383 of record JAECUM010000926.1, read on the forward strand.
GTTATATGTAAGATCATTTAAAAGTGGTAAAAGGTTTTGTATCAACCAGCGATATAAAACCAAGCAGTTGAAAGTGAAATGATAAGATGATAACGGTAATATATAAAGCTTCCCTATCAATGGAGAATGTAAATGATGTATGTTAATGAAGACAGATGAAAAGGAATTGAAAATAAGGGACGGTATATACATTACATAAAACTGCTCAAGGTGGTAGCATAAAAGTTATAGCTTAGAATAAATGTTTACTTCTTTCAGGAATTCTATAATAAAAGTGATGTTAATTGTATCAAAAAGTTCCGTTATGTCATGCACATTGTAGTACTGATTGCATGTAGGTTGGAGGTCAAAACACACCAACATAAAGTGATTAACTGTGAATGGTTCATTGCAAGAAACGCACTTTGGTGGGTCTTCATCTTTTAGCATGTGGGAGTGGGTTATACAAGTATGACCAGTTCTAATTCTTGCAGTGACTACCTCCTCCCTACGGATGGTTCTGTAGGAAGGAGTCCATTCTCCTAGGGTTGGCTTGATTGCATGAAGTTTGTTATTCACTGCATCATTCCATAATGCCTGCCACTTCTGACATAAAGACTCTTTGATACTAGGTTTAAAATCAGTATATGGTAATTAAAAATCAGATGGTTCGAGGGATAGGGCCATTTTAGCAGCGCAATCTGCTTTTTCATTACCTTTAATACCAATATGGCTTGGTAACCAACAGTATACTATATTGTGGGAGGTACTCAGCTCAGTATTTTTGACAAGAATATTGGTTAGTAATGGGTTCTCCAGTTTTCTGTTGTGTAGTGACTGAAGTACTGATAGTGAGTCGGAGAAAGATGATGCTCTTTAAAATACCTTTGTTTTCGATATATTGCAGAGCAAGGTCTATTGTTCTGATTTCAGCTGAAAAAATTGATGTACTATTTGGTAATCGAACTTGTGTGTTTTCCACTAACGAATGCTGCAGCAGCCTTTTCCTCATCCTTTGATCCATAAGTATAAATTTTTGTGTAGTTTTTAAATTCGGTCAGGAGTTTATGATAAGAGTTGTGGAAGATGGAAGGGGTTGTCTCAGATTTTTTTTCAATCGTGTAGCATAAAAAGTACTTTTGGTTGTTGAAGTAGCCAGGGAGGTGTTTCAGAGATGGATGTTTTTCGGAATTTTAGAAAGATCAATTTTGGTACTGTCAAGGTTGGATGATATTCTAATGCCAAAGGAAGGTATGGCGTTTGGTTTATTTTCGTATAAGGTTTTGTATTTGGGGTGAAAAACAGCCAAAAAAGCAGGATTCAGCGGGTTTGATCTTAATTTGAGAGCATACTGTGCTGAAAGCATTTCTCAGTGATGTGATAAAGGTGGTTCATTCGCTTCAGCGAGAAGGCTTTCACATGGGGATGTTGTAAATGCTCCTAGAGTAAGTCTTATTCCTTGACGATGAAATGGGTCAAGCATCTTCAAATATGGCTTCCTAGCTGAACCATAAACAACGCAACCATAGTCCAGTTTGGAGCGAATAAAAGTTCTATATAAATTGAGGATGACTTTTCTATCAGCACCCCAGTCAGTGTGCGCTACTACTTTTAAGTAGATCTAGAGATTTCAAGCATTTAGCTTTCAAGTTCTTTAGGTGTGGAATAAAGGTCAGTTTTCTGTTGATGATAATACCTAAAAACTTTGTTTCCTCAACAACCGGAAAAGGTGTTTCATCCAGTGTGAGTTTAGGTTCATCATGATGTCTTCGTAACTGACAGAACTGCATACATACCGTTTTTGATTTCAAGAATTTGAAACCATTAGTACTGGCTCAATTTTGAATCTTATTGTTATTTTGCTGTAGTTGTCCTTCAATTGTATGCATGTGCTTTGATTGATAACACATTAGAAAATCATCAACATATAAGGAGCGATCCACACCAGGAGTCAAACACTCGGTGACGCTATTGATGTTGAAATGCATCACAGATAAAATACTGCCCTGGGACACACCCATCTCTTGCTTGTGCATATCAGAGAGGGTGGAGCCCACTCGTACCTTGAATTCTTTGTCTGAGAGAAAGTTTGATATGAAAGAGGGCAGATGGCCTTTTAAACCCAGGTCGTGCAGGTCATTTAGTATCCCATACTTCCATGTCATGTTATAGGCCTTTTCTAAATCAAAGAAAACCGCTACTAAATGTTCCATCTTGATAATGCGTCGCAAATAAATGTTTCCAGTCCAACCAGATGATCATTGGTGCTACGGCCATAATGAAAGCCACTTTGGAAAGGAGGTATTAAGTTGTTAGTTTCCAAGTACCATACAAGCCGAGATTTGATCATTCATTCCATTGTTTTGCACACACAGCTCGTCAGTGCAATGGGTTAATAGTTGGTAGGATCTGTGCTATCTTTACCTGGTTTGGGAACAGGTATTACTGTTGCTTCTTTCCAAATTTTTGGTACATTACCAGTAATTCATTAATCATTGAAGATTTCCAGAAGAACTGTTAATGATGGTTCTGGTAGGTATTACTGTTGTTTCTTTCCAAATTTTTGGTACATTACCAGTAATTCATAAATCATTGAAGATTTCCAGAAGAACTGTTAATGATAGTTTTGGTAGGTGTTTCAAAAACTGGTAATGTATTTTGTCAGGCCCAGCAGGTGTATCATGGGCCTTATTCAAAGATTCCATAAGCTCGAACAGTGAAAACGGTTGATTATAACTTTCTGATGTGAATTTCCACCGTGTCTTTTCTTTTTGAGTTTTTAATCTTTGGAGGGCTTCTGAATAATTAGACAATGAGGAATTTTTAGAGAAACTATCAGCAAGTATATTAACTATGTCATGTTTGGAATTGAAATTCTTCCTGTTTAGTTTCAGATGTCAGAAAGAATTGTGTTTTCCCTTTCCGTTTATTTTGTGGATCGTGTCCCAAACTTTCTTTATAGAGGAATGAGAATTTAAAGTTAAAACATATTTTTTCCATGATGCTCTTTTACTTTCTTTAATTATGCGGCGAGCTTTGGCCCAAACAATACGATACTTAGTTTAATTTTCAGGCGTTGGACGATTATTAAATTTTTTCAGTGTTTCTTGGCATTTGTTTAATGGTCTCTTTACATTCTTTGGTGAACCACAGTTTTGGAGTTCTTTTACAGTTTAGTGAGGTCTTAGGAATGGATTCTTCTGCAATCTTGATTAAGACAGAATTAAAATACTGAATAGGGTCATTGTCATTTAAAACAGTATCCCTGTTAAGCCTAGCTGTACAAAGTGTTTCAAACTTGGCCCAGTCAGCTTTTAAATTCCATTGTGGAATTGCTTCATCGATTGTAATGTTGGTGTTCTTAACAGAGATTGGGAAGTGGTCACTGCTGTGAAGGTCATCAGTGACCTTCCAATTATAATCCAAAAGTAGCAAAGGAGAACAAATTGTCAAATCGATACACTTGTATGTACCTGTTCTTGGGTGTAAATAAGTCAGTGATTTGGTGTTATATAGATATAAGTCGTGTCTAGAAATGAAATCTTCAACCTTTTTTCCCCTTTTGCTTATGTTGTTTGATCCCCATAAAATGTTATGGGCATTAAAATCACAGAGTAGAACGAATGGTGCAGGCAGTTGTTGAACAAGGTTGTCTAATTCATTTGGTAGTAGGTTGGTGTTTGGTGATATGTAAATAGAACAAAAGGTAATCACTCAGTGTAGAGTGACGCATACAGCAATGGCTTGCAAATTTGTGTATAAAGGGATGACACTATGAGGGGCTTTATTGTTCACAACAACAGAAACTCCTCCTGAGGCCCTGTCAACATTTTGAAAGCAGGTGTTAAACGGAGTGTAGTTTTTAAGTGTGATGTTATCCATATCTTTCAAGAATGTTCCTGAAGGCATAGTACTGCAGGATCGTGTTCATTTAAAAGCAGAAGAATATCATTGTAGTTGAGTTTAAGTCCTCAACAGTTCCATTGTATGATTGTGTTCTTCATTATAAGTTTAAAGTGGAGATTGTGGAGCTAGGTTAGACCTTTCGCAGGGGCAATCTGTGTGGTTACTTATCTGGAGGAAGTACAAGGGTGAATTTTTTGGTGGTAGGTCTGGAGCCACCTGGAGCACATGGAGTAGTTTCTTCTGCATCCATGCTCTCAGTGTCTCCAAACCTATTATAGAGTTTAATGGGATCATCTGACCCCTTTTGCTGCCTATTTCCTTGAGATTTGTGTTTACTCTTTGGTGATTTCGGTGGTGGGGTATTATTGAAAGTTGTTTGAGTAGATGCTGTGTTTTTCTTTGCTTGATAATGGGGGTGGGGGTTGGTTAGAGCTTGATGGTGAAAAATTGAACATATCCAGCAAATGTGAATGTTTTGAAAAATACAGTGTTTCATAAGTTGGTGTGGGTGTATTTGCAAGAAATTAAATATTGGATTTTAAATGAAATCGACAAAAATTCTAGAAACTGTTTGTTCATGTTTACAATGGAATTACAATTATGGATGCAATGAAATAGCTGTTGAAGACACATACTCTATACTTCAGCAGCCAGTATTCTTATACATGTATATGTGTGTACCAATGAATGGTTCTCTGCTACCCCCACCCCCCAGTGAAATGCATAAGGTTGCTAACTGCATCAGTGAAGTCTAGTTTTGCATTTTTGCATTTGGCCCCCCCCCCCACTTGTATAGCTATGATCCAACACATATACATATGTGATAATTTCTTTAGTTATCTGACTAGTTTAGATATTACTTGATACATAACTTAGCCAGATGTCACTTTATGGACACTGACCATTGCGTGTACATTACCATTTTATTTACACATGATGTCACTTTGTAGACCCTTACCATTGTGTTTAAGCATGATGACACTTAGTGGACCCTTGCCATTGTGTTTGAGCATGATGGCACTTTGTGGACCCAGACCATTGTGTTTAAGCCTGATGGCACTTAGTGGACCCTTGCCATTGTGTTTGAGCAAGAGAAATGTCAGGCAATATGATGCCATCAAAGAAAAATAGTATAATACAAAGGAATATATATTAATATTTATGGTACAGTGAAACTCCTCAAATCCAAAACCTTGTCATACCAGAATTCCGTCAGGACTGAATTTTTTTTTTTGTACAGAATTTTTCCTTTTTTAATATTATCACTTTTCCCTTGTAGACTGAAAGCCCTAATCTCCAAATACCAAAACAAATATCTCATCCAAATATCAACTTTTACGTTAAAAAAATAACCCCATAAAACTTAAACTCACTTTAAACTTAGAAATGTAATTTAGCTGCTAAATTCCTGACACACTCTGGAACAGATTAATTTTGGTTAGCAAGTAGTATAATAGGTTTATTGGTGAGGCAAAAACCTGGAAGATGTCCCAAAGACACACAAGGTTAATACAATACTTGACACATGCGCACACACAGATTAGGGCTGACAATAGGATAATCTGAAATTTTTACACCATAAAAGAGAGCCAGCATTTATAACTAAATACTTACAGGTCCACCATTTCAGAAATATTACGTGTATCTTTTTATATTTAAATTGTGGTTGATGCTATTCCTTTATTTATTCCTTAAATTAATAGAACGTTATTAAATAAAATTAAATATCAGCTCTTTATGAACCAGGATTTTTGGCATAGCTTTTGCTGAGATAAACCAGTATTCTAAAAGCTAGCTTCACTTTATTGATTTTCAATGGAGAACAATCATTCCATATATGTATTTAAGTTGCCATTGTCTTCACTGAGATGTCAAGATGTCAGAATGACCAGCTGAGCATTATATGATTGGGCTATCCTTACAGAATAAAATTAGTCTGATCAGTAACCTACTCTGAATAAATTAAGAAAATAATTTGACATAGGAACATCTAATCTTTCAGATATTCTAAAGAAAATGGAATTTTACAGAACGAATTTGAAACCAACAGTGATGTAACTGTCAAGGCCTACAAATTTGACAAGCTGAATGATCATATGTGACAATGGTTTAGCCAAGCTAGGACCCTAAACATTCCAGTATCAGGTACTATAGTGTCACATAAGCACTTAGAAAACACTTTTTCAAATCTGTGAAAACCTCAGTAAACCAAAATCTTTTCAATGCCATAAAAATATGTGGGTCCTAAGGGTTTTTGGATTTGAGGGGTTTCATTGTATTAACATGAAATACCAGGTAAACTGCATTATATATATGAAATAGAAATATTCCTAATTTCAAAATGTGCATGTATGTATGTGCACGTTCATGCACACAAGTGATGCATTTCTTTATATATTTTTACATTTAGGTTTATGAATCAGTCTGCTATGCAACCTTCTGGTGGGACACAGAAATTGTTTGTCCACCAGTAGATAATGAGTGTATTCTTGCCTACAGAGGTGAAGTATATGACCTCCGGTTGTTGTCAAGGGAACGGGGAAGCTGGAATATTACTGATTCTTTAGGAAATAAGTAAGTATTAGTTTCATTCAGTGATTCAGATATGAGTAGGTCAGTCTGTTCATGATTAATTTTGATATTTTGGTACATTTACTATGGTCTGTGTTTAGTCTGTATTAGGATGCATTGTCAATGTATTTCAGTTAGTGAATTCAAGGTAAAGTCCATGTTGCATTTTATTTATTACACATAGGATATGAAACCTCTGTGTGTGTGTATGTGTGTATGTATATATATATCTTCCATGCCAACATAATGAACTATATATTTGCTAGTCATGCATTCATTATGCTGCTATAAAATAGGAACTGATGCTTTTTAATTTTCAGCCCAGATAGGACATAATTCAACTGTGATTTTTCAAGCAATTACAGCATCTTTTTACTTTAAGTTTGGTTGTTTTTGGTGCTTTACTGCAGAGCTACACAAGTAGGCTATTTAGTGCCAATGCTGTTGGAGTAAAATGCCCAAGGACACATCTCGATAGCTGACCCAGGTTTGTCTGATGGTAGGATTCAAACCTGCACCTTTCAGTCATGAGTCTAACATGCTAACCACTTAGCCATGGCAGCTCTGATAAGTCTGGTCAGAAACCATTACAAACTGATGTCCACATTAACAATAAAGGTTTGGTTGATATAAAAACAAGACAATTCAAGGTTTTGTGTGTCACAGTTTGCATTTTATGAAAGTATTTCACTCAGACAACACTCTTAGCTGCAGTTTATACACTAAACACAAGCTGACTTTATGATGCATTGAGCCCGTTCAAAGATCCTCAGAATTTTCATATCATGTGTACATTTTACTTCTGCAATCAGCGGTGCTTAACATGGTAGATCCTTAAGATTTAAATGTTTAAATTTAAATATTTCCATAACAACGAGTTTTCTGGAACTTTATTTACATTTGGTATATTTATGCTGTGAATATCTGTCAGATAATAGAGACTGAAAATTTTCATGGACTTTCCCCTTAAATACTTTACCAGAGAATAAATATCCTTTTATTTGAGGTCTTCTGTTCTCTGTCCCTCTATCTCAGCCACTGTCACTCACAGTCTCTGCTCTCTCCCTTTTTGTTTGCTCTGTATCTCTCACTTGCTCTCTCTCTCTATCTCTCTCTCTCTCTCTCTCTCTCTCAATATTTCTCTCTCACAATATGCTGCCCAATATTCAACCTTTTAACTTCTTTTTATAATTATTTGCATCCACATTTTTGAAGACATGGGAATATTATTTTTTATTTAACACATATAGATTATACATCTGTTAAGATTATTTTTTCCAATTATAGATACTGGATAAATATATGTCAAGGAATTCACAGCAGTATTAGCTATAGCATGTGCCCCAGTGACTCAGGTGTGTGTAGACAATCTAAAGATGGCACAGTGGATATGCTCGGAAAAGTCACAACACAGAAACTTTATATGGATGGTAAATACCAAATAAGTGTAATAAGATAAACATGTACCAGCAGTAATCTTGCCCTTATTTCCCTGTGGAGACAGATCATAAATTGAAAGGACACAAAATTGTGTAGTCAATGGAAAGATGATTTTTCCATTGCTTGTGGTATAGTTTTAATAATGTCCTAAAAAGGATCATAAGTACAGACATGCAAAAGTATATGCTTTGGTGTCTTAATTACCATTTCTATAACAGCATTATGTTCAGGGTGCTGTAAAAAGACGTATACAGTGGTTGCCCTCTTGAATGGCTCCCCTGACCAGCACGCAGCCACTATATAGGACCAGAATCCCATGGCACCGATGAGTTTGTTTTCAGAAGTACCCCTAAAGGACAGCCACCCATATAATGCAGCCAGCATATTAGTGCCATATTAGTTCCTTTGTAAATGCTAAGTATTTTGTGTGATAACTTCAAATTACCATTGAAGGAATAAGTTACTGCAAAAAGTGCAAAATGTCATCAAACATTCTCTGTTTAGAATGAAAGTGAAAGCAATTTGACAGAATGAAAAGAGATAGAGTTCTTTGATCTCTACTTAGTCTTTTACTATTTGTAAGGCCACTTTCCTACTGCAGAAGGGTTAGCCTTAAAATAGGTGAACCACAGTACATACATGCAGAACAAAGTAGAATGAAAGCTTTTTATTTAATTGACAGTTCCTTATTATTCATTGTAGGTTGAGACTACAGTTAAAACTTGCCAATAAGAAGGGACCACTGATGACTGAGTGGTCTAAGGTGCTTGCCATTAAAAATCTCCCAAACATCTCACATATGTCAGTGTTAGTTCACGTCTCAGTATTATAGAATGAATATTGTTTTAGCACTAGCCGTCATGGTATTCTAGAATGAATATTGTTACCTGCTACAGCCATTTGCAGTTTACGAAGCTAACAGCAGATACCTTTCTTTAGCAAAATAAGTTTCTGACTCCTGAGCTTTTGACCTTTTCACAAGGTCTGCTTCAGAGGAATGACTTCTGGACTGGAGTAACCTGATACAACAGAATTCTCACCATTGATCTCTTATATTAAAAATAGAGTAACTGTGGTTATGAATAAGAGACTATGACTAAAAATTTTGGACACTTTTGTTGGATGAAAAGACACATGTGAAGTTGAAAAAATATGCCACCAGTAAATATAAAAGTAAGTTAATTGACACACTAAAGACATGGGGAAAAAGACAAGAAGATCCACAAAGCATTGTACAACCATATTTATCCCACCATTGAGGAGGTACCAAAGTTTTATGGACTGTCCAAGGTACATAAATTAAACACACCCCTGCATACTATTGTATGAGGTGTTACCTATCCTGCATCGAAGTACCTAGCAGAAATGTTGGGTCCATTAGTAAGTCATGATGTTTCTCACATAAAGAGCAGTGCAGATTTTGTCCAGAAAATTAAAGATTTGGAAGTATCCTATGATGTGAGCACTCTTTTTACCAGCATACCTGTTGACAAGACCTTGTTAGTCATCCAGAATTGACTCTCAAAAGATGCATAGTTGAACAAATGCACTTTGGTGTTAGAACAAATAATTACTACGTTGAAATGGGTCTTGAACACTGCCTATTTTGTCTGTCAGGGAGAATTTTATCAACAGAAGTTCAGGGCAGCAATGGGATCACCAGTGTCTCCTACTGTGGCAAATTTATATATGGAAGATTTTAAAGACAATGCTTTTTCTACAGCAGCCCATCCTCTGGATATGTGGTTTCGTAATGTGGATGACACTTTCACCTTGGTGCATGAATACAATACTGAAGAATTCATGGAGTATCTCATTTCCATTGATGAAAATATCCAGTTCACTTACGAAGTATAAGAGATTAGAAGTTTGCATTTTTTGATAATTGTGTTCACATTTTAAATGATAGGTGAGTTACAATTTACAATAAACCAACCCAAACAGACCAGTATCTGAACTTAGCTCTAACCACCATCTTGACCATTAGAGGTCAGTAGTGAGAACTCTGTTGTATTGGGTGAACATCATTGTTAGTGCTGAGGAAGACCATGTGACGGAGGTCAGTCATATTAGAAAGCCTTATGGGCCAATGGTTACAAAGACAGGATGTTTGTGTTACCTGAAAAAGTGCAGAGAAGTGAAAAACACTTGAAGGAAAAAGGAGAAAGCTGTTTAATGGTACCTGTACCACATATTGGGCATACTTTCACTTAGATTAACATCCAAGTACTCAATAGAGAGAGTAATACCCAATGGAGAAAAATAAAGGAAACTATGAACTCGGAGGGGGGGAGGTCAGAGCTAAACTGTGATTCTGGATTAGAACTCCCACCATTATACAAAAGGATTTTGTCATGTGATTAACATTTAGATGATCATGTGACATGAGTCCAGATATCATTCCCTCTGATGAAGACCCTCTGAAATGGTCAAAAACTTAGGAGTCAAAAACTTATTTTGCTACAGAAAGGTATCTATTTTTAGTTTCATAAATCCATCATGGGGTCTTAAAATTGTGTACCAAACATTAAATCCATGAAAATTACCCCCTCCCAAAAAAAACAATAGTGAATTCACAGTTTGTCAGACTGTCAAAATAAATTTAAAAGGTTAAAGGAGCTTATGGGAAATAATTTGATATTACAGGCAGTTCGGGAGCTTGCCAATTACTCTGACAAACATTCTGACATATTAAAGCATGCATGATTTCTATTTTGTTTTAACTAGATGATGCGGAGACTATTATTCTTGAATACACACAAGGTTTCACAGCTTGCTCCAGTGGCCAGCGTAGAAGTGACAATTCTGCCGCCAAGACTCGCATCAAGTTCAAGTGTGGAAAGACAGTAGGAGGCCCTGTTTTATTGCCTGGGTGAGATTGAAATTTTTTCTTTTTTAAATTATTAATTTAACTTTAGACAAAAAAAGTAATCTTAATAACTTCTGCAGAAAAACATCAATTAGCCAGACTCATCATAAATATGTATGCTCCTTTCCAAGGTTTTAGTGCTTTCTGTTCCAAACAAGGATAGCATTTTCACACAAAATGATGCTTTTAAAAAAATACTTTTTGAAATCTTTTGTATAGTTGAAGAAACTGCAGCATACAGTGTATTTACATCGAATGTGCCTTGCTCAGCAGGTCGTTTTTAATCCTAATATGTCGTATTGGCCTTACTCATTCCACCATCCATCCATCGCACTTTGGTTAAGTATTGCTGTTAAGTTAGATAATTGATATGTTTAGGTAAGATATCAGATATATTGCATTTAGGTCAGATAAGTGATATATTATATTTAGGCCAGATAATTGATATATTACATTTAGGCCAGATAATTGATACATTTAGGTCAGATAAGTGATATGTTGCTTTTAGGCCAGATAATTGATATTTTTCATTTAGGTCAGATATGAAATATATTGCATTTAGGACAGATAATTGATATATTACATTAGGCCAGATAACTAATATATTACATTTAGGTCAGATAATTGATATATTGCATTTACGTGAGATAATTGATATATTATATTTAGGTTAAATAATTGATATATATTGCATTTAGGTCAGATAATTGATATTTTGCATTTAGATCAGATAACTGATATACTGCATTTAGATCAGATAATTGATATATTGCATTTAGGTCAGATAATTGATATATTACATTTAGGTTAAATAATTGATATATATTACATTTAGGCCAGATAATTGATATATTGCATTTAGGTCAGATAATTGATATATTGCATTTAGGTCAGATAATTGATATATTGCATTTAGGTCAGATAATTGATATATTGCATTTAGGTCAGATAATTGATATATTGCATTTAGGTCAGATAATTTATATATTGCATTTAGGTCAGATAATTTATATATTTCAAAATGGTGGTCGGTCATCCATACTCACCTTCTCTTATTATCATCTATATTATAACGTGCAGTTAAACAAATTACCTACGAAGATGTAATATGAATGATAGAGTGATCTCATATTAACTGTCATGATCTTTAGGCTGACACAATATATTACTTGTTAAATGATTAATTAATTACAGACTAAATTAGTTTTTTCATCAGTTACCTGTGAAGTGGGCCCCCATTCCCATGGTATGCACGATCACACACACATATAAACTCATATTACAAAATCATACACATGTTGAAATTATCTTCCATTTCAGTGATCCAAATTCAAAGGATTGTTTGTTTGAATTTGAATGGAAAACAACAATAGCCTGCAAGATAGAGAGGTAATGTTAGCATTGCTTGTTACCTTCATGACGTTTTATCTGTTTCAAAACATGGCCTAATGATACTGTCGTTTATTTTAACATAGTAATGAGCAATCTTATTTTTGAATATACAAATATCATATTCATGCTTATTACAAAATGAAAATAAAGAAATTTAAAGGATATTTATTTTGAGCACTCTTTGAGATAAGATTAATTGATGAAAATGTTATTTATTTATAACCAGCTCCTCTGTTAACAAAGTTTTGTATAGCAGTTTTGTTACCCCCCACTTCAAGAAGCTAAGAGTTAGTATAAGATTTACTTTGTCTGTTTGTCTCTCTGTTCTCCTTGTCCAGGCTGTAACTCCAGTACTGCTTCACTCATAACATAAACTTTCTTTGTGGGTGCTTTTTGGAATGGTTATGGTTCACATACCAAAACTAAGGTACTATGACCTACTTTCCAGGATTACTTTTTTTTAATTATTAAAAATCGTGTACAGACTATAATTCAGTATCTTTTCACTTGTTGATACCACTCTTCCACTTAAGGTACGTTTTTAAGATGAACATGTGCTGCACACCAAAACTGGGTCTCTTTGGCCTACTTTCAAGAATTTATTTAACTTTGTTTAAACTGTTGCTCCTAATGACATCAAACTTAACAGTGTATGCATTCTTGGATGAAAATGTATAATGCACCAAATTGTGTCAGTGCACCTACTTTCCAGAATTATGTCAGCACACACACATGCATCTCTTTGGGTGGGAGACAGTGGTTTTGTGTTGTTTATTTCTCTAACTGACCATCACACTTAATGTTTAAGCAAGATGTCTCAAACACTATTGAGCCTGATTTAATATTTTGGTGCTTTGTATAGGTCCCATGGCTTTATTAGAGTCTGGTATATGTGACCCTATTTTTCACAATTTTGCATATTTTTGAGCGTTTTAAATTTGGACCTTTTGGATAAAAGATTGAAGGCATGTTTAGATGAAAATCACTTAAGAGAGGAAAGTTAAATTTAGTTGGCTTATTTATATTCTTAAGTAGATGACTTCATTAGATATTCAGACCATATGAGCAATGTGTAAGTTTTTCTTTTGTTTTTTGGTAAACTTTTTGAACATGGACCTTTTTATGAAAATGGGAGCCTTGGTGCTTCAGTGGTTAACATGCAGGATTCACAAGTCAAATCCTGCCCAGATCTGTCAGCTGCTGTGTGGTGTCTCAGTGCATGTCACTTGACTATCAGAGCCTTGGCTGCTGTGATGTCTCAGTGCATGTCACTTGACTATCAGAGCCTTGGCGTTGTTATGCTTTTCATGTCTTGTATAAGCACTAAACACCAACCAACAAACAATTTTTACAAAAACTTTGCACTTGAGAAATTTTTCTAGGCATATTTCTATTAATATGCAGATGACAACTTAAGGCAAACAAATGAAATTTGGTTTGACATATATCTATTCATATGTATATAATATAATTACATTTTCAGGATATAACATCACATTTTCAGGATATAAGATGGCATTTTAAATTTGTTTTTTTAATTTATATATTTTTAAACTTTGTATATGCTTGCCATAAGGTAGAGTATATTAGGTCATGATGAGGTTGAGTGTATTAGGTCCTGATGAGGTTGAGTATAATAGGTCATGATGAGGTTGAGTATATTAGCTCATGATGAGATTGAGTATATTAGGTCATGATGAGATTGAGTATATTAGGTCATGATGAGGTTGAGTATATTAGGTCATGATGAGGTTGAGTAAATGAGGTCATGATGAGATTGAGTAAATTATGTCATGATGTTGAGTATATTAGGTCATGATGAGGTTGAGTATATTAGGTCATGATGAGATTGAGTAAATGAGGTCATGATGAGATTGAGTAAATGAGGTCATGATGAGATTGAGTAAATGAGGTCATGATGAGATTGAGTAAATTAGGTCATGATGAGATTGAGTAAATTAGGTCATGATGAGGTGGAGTATATTAGGTCATGATGACCATTTATCCACCCATCTTTCTGTTACCAGTTTCATTTCTGCATATTGAATTCTTCACCATCTGCAGTAACTAAATGATGTGGATTACTTGCACATGGGTTAAGAAAGAATCCTAAAGACTTTCATGTCAAAAGGTAAAAGTTGAAGGTCATTAAAAAAATTTTGCCTGCTGTGTGCATGAATAGCTGTCCACTTTCCACTTCATTAAAGTAATATCTGAGACACCATGTATATGGTCATCATGGCCAATTTGAAAATGCTGTTATTACTACTTCTCATTAAGGAATGGTCTTTCTGTTTTGTTTAAAAATATATGGTACCCAGGTAGGTCAGCTTTTGTACAAATATATGCCAGGGTAATCCAATTGCTTAAAAAATTTATATGAAAATGATTCAAAATATTTCAGGTGTATCTGTTGGTAACTACTCCACTTTAAAAGTGCCTTTCCTTATCCCAATTATGTTATTGACATGGGTTTTCACTCAAACTTAACTGATTCATCTTATAATGTGAAACACCAAAAATGTACTTACTGAGACCTACTTTATGCTGTTTATGGAGTACTTAATACTGACAATACTGATACTGACTTGTACTGTAGATGCAGGGATATCATGTGGGCTCCTGTTCACTCCAAACTAGTTAATGCTAAAAGTCTAATGGCATATTATTAGTCCAGCTCCACAAGATATCTGACAACTGCAGCGTCAACATTGCAACATTATCAGTATGAATCCAGACATACGATAAAGTGTTTTGGGTTCCAGATTGGTTGCAGAGCACAGAGATAATTATGAAATGGATGATATTAAATTGTCATGCAGTCTACAAAATATGCTTTCCAACTATATTATCTTTACAGACAGCCACTGTTAGAAGAGAATGGTACAATCACAGATCCCCGCTCTGGTGAAACAATAGATCTCAAGACCTTTTATAATGACAGGTAATTTAAAATTAAATCTTTCCATAAAGGGCAGTAATGTGAAATGTACCTTTTTGTTTAAATTTAGATTCTTTATTAATTTAATGCAAAAAGCAAAAGGAAATATAGAGTGAAATAAGATCACAGATATGTATAGAATTGGCAGACCTTTATTAGCTATTATTTGGCAGCATGAACAGCGTGAACAGGTTTATCTTTGAATACTTATAATTTCAACTCTTTTAACTAGAGAAAGAAAACATAATTCTTTGTTTTTGTCTTTTCTTCATTATTTCTTTCTTTTCATGAAGCACAAGTTAGTGTATATATTTTTCTTTCTTTTTTAATGGACAAAATAATGAAAAATAAAAGAAGATAATAAAATTTAATGTATTAGTGACATAGTAACCACCATACTTGTTGTTAGAGTTAGTTTTGAAATTCTGGCACAGTTCAGTAGATATGATATAACTTCTAACATCTACTTTGTATACAGAGAAAAATAAGTAAAAACAAGTAAGCCAATTATTATGTGGATATCAATATTTTATCCTTCACAAAAAATTACATTTTAACCTGTACTGAATTTCGTGGATTAGGAAACAAGTTATATTGTTTCCAAAGAAAGGACATGGCTAATTGGATTTTTAAATTTGCATTTTGTTGCAACAATGAAATCCATTAAAGTTGTTACCTAGTTAAAATTGTGAAATTCACAGTACATGAACAGCATGCTTTAGCTTTCTGCACATTGATAGAACATTAATTTTACCAGGTGTGGTGCAAGTCCATGGCCGAGCTAGTTTTTGCAACTAGGATGTTGGTTGAAGATATACTTCCTAATCCACCAGTTGTGGGATAAAGCCCAAATGGCCTTATTATTAAATGGCATTAATTAAATTTCTTATATGATCGTGTTGGTTTTAACTAGTTTGATGGTGTAATTTTTTTTACAAGTGCATGTGCTACTTGAGCACAGATATTTTCATGTTTAAAAAGCTCCTTCTTTTGTAGGTATTTGGTATTCAGTTTTTGTACCAAGTCTGTGTAGGTTTTTGGTATTTATATGCTTCGTTTTTGTAGGTATTTGGTATTTATCTACAAAGTCTATGTAGGTATTTGGTATTTAGGTTCTTCACTTAGTGTAGGTTTTTGGTATTTAGTTTATGTGTCTGTATAGGTATTTGGTGTTTACTTATATAATATTAAGTTTAAGTATTTGGCGTTTACTTCATGTACTAAGTCTGTGTAGGTATTTGGTATTTACTTCATGTATTAAGTCAGTGTAAGTATTTGGTGTTTACCTTATGTACGGTACTTTTTGTAGATATTTTGTCTTTACTCTATGTTCAAAGTCTCTGTTGGTATTTACTTTATGTCCAAAGTCTGTGTAGGTATTTGGTATATAGTTTATGTCCCAAGTGTTGTGTTATTCTGTAATTTAATATTAATTCATGTACTATGTCTGTGTAGGTATTTGGTATTTATTTCATGTACTAAGTCTGTGTAGGTATTTCGTATTTACTTGATGTACTAAGTCTGTGTAGGTATTTGATATTTACTACATGTACTAAGTCTGTGTAGATATTTTGTACTTACTTCATGTGCTAAGTCTGTGCAGGTATTTGGTATTTACTACATGTACTAAGTCTGTGTAGGTATTTGATATTTACTTCATGTACTACGTATGTGTAGGTATTTGGTATTTCCTACATGTTCTGAGTCGGTGTGGGTATTTACTTCATATACTAAGTCTGTGTAGGTATTTGGTATTTAGTTTGTATCCTAAATCTTTGTAGGTATTTAGTATATAATTTACTGACTAAGTTGATGTAAGTCCTTAGTATTTAATTTTTGTAGTAATTATCCCATTTAGAATAACAGTCAAATATGGTTTGCTGTGCAAGAATAATAACGGTAGCAGCAGCCACCTTCGGTTGTTACAAAATTGTATTGCCACTTTGAAAAAAACACAGAGGTGAGCAATGAAAAGGGAGATATCTAACATGAAACACTATTTAGTAAGTATTGTACATAATGTTATGTAATGTTTTACATGCTCTTGTGACTTCAGTTAGTCATTTGGGCCCACATGTCATTCAGTCTGACACAATCTGAATTGGATTAAAGGGTTCAAGACCCAGGGATCAAGAAATTATTTTTAGTTTCTGCCCATATTAATTTTGTTAGGCATACTCATGTTTCTAGTTTCATGTCTTGTCCTATTTGTGTTTCAGTATCATTACTGAAGACCAGAGTACCTTCTATGTACATCTAAATGGGTCATCATTGTGTTGTCCTACAGGCGCTACAGTTTGTATGAAGGCTGGCAAGGATGCTAATATAGTAGTTCTGGGCACACACAGTAATGGTGTATATTATATGGATGGTAAGTTTACTGAATTGTTGTATAACTTTGATCCATGATTCTAGATTTGCACATCAAAATAAAATAAATGGATGATCATTTGCTAACTCCCAGCTGGCAAGAGTTTGTATGAAGGCCAGCCATGACTCTTGTGTAGTAGTTCTAACATTCAGAGTAAAGGTGTAGTTATATAGATATATATAGTTTCAGGGATCCTGAAATTTTAAATGCTTGTGTTGGACATTTTTTTCCAGAAAATTAATGTGGCAGGTTTATTATGGTGATATTTAATATTTGAAGGAAAACATTCAAAAGAGACGTAGTAATTTGAGATAAAAATAAAAGATTGATATGCTATATATTTCTCACTTATAAGTTGACAGTTTTACTGAAAATTCAATTCATGCAGAGTATGAGTTGTCCTATATATATGATATACAAAACAGTTTGATAAATCTTGGGGATATGTTGGAAACTCTAGATGTTTGTGGTACAAAAAATACTGTTAATTCAAATATTTTCAAGTTTTCATGCCACCATTCCCATTCAGAAATGCATATATGGTACACACTCTGTTTATCCATTTCATGATGGTATTCATTACACAATACTTGTATCTACAATTATTTTGATGTTAATTAAATTAAAATTAAATACTCTCTACCGCAAAGTGAAATGTCCATCAGTGTTGTTTACTATAGGTGTTTACTAGCAAGTATATTGCATTTTTGTGAAAGTCAGAACAGCTTGTATTGGTATTAATATTTGAGTTTTGCTGTATAAACACTGTGTTTGATTCAATCTGCCAGTGCACATGTTTTGATAAGCCCTTGGCTACTCAGTTTTTCAGTTGAAGATCCTTTTGACTGAGCTGCTAATTTAATACTGTTTAGTGCCAAGTTGAGTTCTACAACTTCAGGTATATGTTTAACCATACTCCCTTAGCTTGTAAAGGCAGCACCCTCTTTGTTTTCCCACTTGACAACCCTTTGATCCAGCTGTGGGTTTGATACTTGCTCACTGCCAAGTAACAGAGGGTGATTATTTTAACTCTGTGTGATCTTACCTCTCAATTGACACATGTTCAGCTGTAGCAATTAACAGATTTCACTGACTGTATTATCAAAGTCTTACTTACAGAGCCCAAGCTCAGTCTCTACAAAACTACCTGCACCCACATATGATAGTGAAGCTGAGGAAACTGAAATTTATAATGAATAGACAACAGTGGAGAATTTCAGAACTTTATTAGACAATTAGGATGAATCTTTGGACATTATAGCAGATGACATTAGATAGTACATTTATAAGATACTGTGAATCACAAAATTGTGGACTTAATTTTCATTGCTTATTTGTAAGATATCTGGAATTAACATTTTATGGGATTGCTACGATGTTGTAATGTTGACATGGTCAAGGATACAAAGTGATTCTTCACCTTGCAATTGAGTAAGGACAAAAATATGACATGAATATTAACTACTACCTAAGTAGAGTAATGTTTTTCAGGAAGTTTGGCTTATGACTAAGTTATTAAGCCAATGCAAGGTAAAATATATTGGTATGTTTACACTAAATATGCTTTGACCACCATGACTGATAAGAGATTCTCATGGTAATTAACTTTCCAAATAAGGCTTGCTGTACCATATTTGGATATTCTCCAATACATTACTCAATGCATGCCATAATTTTTATGATCTGTTTATGTTTACAAAGAAGGATGCTCTGTCCCTATATGGCACACTGAAAAATGAGGCTGAAAATGGAAGTAGGTATTAGCTGAACTGATATGGCAACAGAAAATTTTGTATGAAGAAGATAAACACTATTTTACTTGAGTTTGTACAGTGAAATCTGGCAATACTTGGTATTAAATAAAAAGACTATTTGGTCTGTTTAAGGATATGTCTGTAATATATTCTTTCTGACAATAAGCTGGAAAAGTACTGGGTGTAAATTACACCAGCTGCTCCATTGACACAAATAGGAACATTTTAGTATCCCGTCCAAGAAGTTCTTATTATGGAATAATTTAAATTAGGTCATTCAGAGCTACCATTTTTATACAGGTATATGACCTATAATGGATCTATCATTTAAATGGATTTAAAATGTCAAGCATTATGGATTTTGATGGATTTAATTAGGATACATTTTAAATTGTCACTTTATTGATGACATATTCCACTCAATGTAATTGTATTTTGTGTTGGTTTTGTCCTTATTTTACCTATCTATCCATCTAGTTTGACTTTTTTATTTTTGAAAGTACAACTCTGATTCACTGATGACAAGTCTCCATCTTCAGATGGATCTGACTTGCCAGATACACCCCAACTTATAGGAGGGTCAAAGAGAAATTTGTCTTTTGTTGCCCTTAAGGAAAGGGGGTCAACTTATAGTTGAGTTGACTTGTGTTAGCATCATCTTTTCAAAATTCACTTGTTTTCTTTCAGAATAATTACTTCTTCAGATGTTCCTGATTCACATTTGTTTTATTCACTGTTCTAGTCACCATATTCCCTAATAAACTGCTGCAAGTGTAGACTCGTGTACCTTAATGATAGTCTATACAGCTGCACCAGAGTGTCTAGTTATGTGTAATTTTTATTACATCTTATAAATACACTGCAAAGCAAAGGGAAGTTCTGATTATCAATTTTTCACACATTGTTGTAGTTTAGTTGCCAGAAGTGTCAGCAATATTTCTTTTATTGTAACTTAAGCTTCTCAGAATATGTTGCATTTATGGTCATGAAATTTGATGGTATATTGATCATGGGGGGGGGGGGTCTTCTCATCACAGGTAAAAGGTTATTGACATTTCATACTCCAGTGACTTTGCTGGGCATTTTGGAAATGTCTTGGCAGACCTTTCGGGGAGTGGGGGGAGGGATTCTTGTTGAAAGTAAAGTTAAGAAAGAAAAGAAAGATGCACACAAAAGTTGCTTGGTTTACAGTATTTTAGGTAAACAAATTTAAAATAAATGTTCTGTACAACTTTATTTTAAAATACTGTTCTCTATTTTATAGATAGTGTGCTGGAGGCAACATACGAGTCCACTACCAAGTGTGACAAGGATACTAACAAGAATATTAAATCTGTTATTACATTCCACTGCAATCCAGATTCACAAAAGGTGAGTTTTTTGTAATCTAAACTAGTCATGCTGTGAAATTGTAGATGTTTCAGTTTTGTCTGCCTTCATAGGAAGATATCAAAATGTATTATATAAATGCACATTTTTGCAACTCAAAATTTGTGCAGTTCTTTTGGTCAGAAATTAATATTTTCAGATTTTAATATAATGTTGTCAATTTGTCCATCCATCTGCTACTAATTTCATTTCTGCATTACACTTACTAACCTTTGTGGATGACTTGCACTTGGCATAAGGAAGAATCCCATTGATTTGTGGGTCAGATGTTCAAAGGTCAAGGTCTTTGTGATTAAAGAAGAAAAATGGTTTCTATGCAATAACTGAAGTTACCCACCATCTGCAGTTTCCAGACTTGATGGATGGCTTGCCCTTGGGTAAGGAAGAATCTTATTGATTTTGGTGTCTAAAGGTAAATATTCAAGGTCATGGACTGAAAAAAAATTATTTCTGCACAGTAAGTCGAATTCCTCTTTACCAAACTTTATGGATGACTTGCACCAAGGGTAAGGAAGAACCCAATCAGTTTTTGGAGTCTACAGGTCCAAAGGTCAAGGTCATTTTGACAGTAAGAGGAAAAATGGCTGCTCAACCATAACATTAACTAACACATCACAGACCTGGACCAAACTTTATAGATGGCTTGGACATTGAGTAAGGAAGAAGCTTATCAGTTCTAAGGTGAAAAAGTCAAAGGTCAAAAAGAAAAAAGGTTTTTGCACAAATGTTTAAGATATCAACCATGTACTTTCACCAGTTGTTGTTCTTGTTGTTGTTGTAGGGTTTAACACCATTTTTCAGCACAAGATAGGCTGTGCATGGCAGCCAGTATTAATGGTGGTTGAAGAACCTGGGAAAACCCCGAAAGAACCACCAACCCATTAGAAGCTACTGGCAAGCTTTCTCACATACTCACATTGGCCAAATCCAAGACTTGAACCCACACCAGAAAAACATTCACCAGAGTTTGTGGATGAGTTGCATATTGTATAAGAACAAAGCCTATTGAATTTGGGCTCAAAAAGTCATAGCCACTGACTGAGGGACAGAATTTATTTCTTTGCATAAAAACTAGTTATGACTACACCCCTTTTCTAAATTGTGTGGATGGCTTGCATGAAGAATGACAAGGAAGTAGTGTATCGATTTTTGGGGAAGGAGGTCCAAGGTCAGAATAATTGTTACTCAGATAAAAATTGTAATTTCTCAAGAACATCTTAGATGGTTTCAGTACTCAGCAGTTAAATAGAGTAAATGGACTGATGAAGCAGACTTATAGTGGACTTCTAGAAATTCTTGTTATTCATTGTTGGGATAAAAAAAACAACACAAACGCCGATAATTCTGTGCAGCTAGTTTCGCATTTAATACATGCTTCTTCAGGCACAAAATGTTTTGAAAGAAATGGATGACGTCTTTATATTTTGAAATAACAATTACGTCATTACATAACGTCATAAATGATATGCATCATCATAACAATTATATATATATATGACAGGTTCTAAAAAGATACATGAGTCTCTAATGAAACCAGAATCAGTAAAATAATAAAATAAAATAGAGACAAACAGCCATACATATAATTATATTATAAAGGATATACAATTTATCAATTTAAAGAAAATATATATATTTTATACAATTTTATATAGTGCATTGGTATTAAGGCCATTAGGATATAGGATACAAAGTATCTAATTTATGAATCCAGTAAGTTTCTTTTATGAGTCTGTTCATGTCTCCATGCACAATATCTATTGGCATGAAAGAAAAATCGAGTAGAGAGTGATTATTGGTATTAAAATGTATTGAAATATTAGAGGAAAACTGAGGATCTCTACAATTTTTTATATGAAAGCAATGATTATTCATTCTCTTAGAAACTTGTTGAAGTGTTTGTCCAACATATTGCATATTACATTTTTTACAGGTTATCAAATAAATCACATCAGTTGATACGCAGTTAGTGTTATAATGTAGAGAAAATACCTCTTTTGTATTAGCGCTGCTGAAAGAAGCATTTTTTCACTTATGTTTGCACATTGAGAGCACCGGTGTCTATTACATTTAGATGACGAGAATTGTCTTTTTTTATTTTCTGCCTGTTTAGTTGTAATTAGAAAATCTTGCAAATTCTTGGGTCTTCTATAAGCAAGAATTGGTTTATTGTTGTAAAGTGATTTTACGCTGTTTTTATTTGATAAATTTAGGAGACTCCAATATTTATTAATAATAAGGCCTATCTTAGGTAATGAAGGATTATACTGTATTGTGAAAGGAATTATATTTTTCTCTATTGTACAATTTACTGTGTTTAAAGCCTCATGTTGAGTAAGATTACGGGTTTTGTTCAATGCAGAATCAATAATATGTTTCAGATAATTTCTGTTTTGGAAATAGGTTTTTAAATCATTCAACGAATTTTGTAATTGACAATCATCTGAAATAATGCGTTGGTATCTTTTATCCTGACCATATGGTATATCGTTTTTACATTACATGGGATGACATGAAGAATATTTCACATACTGGTGGATATTAGTTTCCTTGACATGAATATTTGTAGAGATAGTGTTATCAATATTTTTAATTACATTTACATCTAAAAATGAAACATGCGTACTAGATGCAGTATAAGTAGATTTAATTGTCAGATGAAAATGAGTTAGGCGATCAATGAATTTTTCCAGTTCTTCAGTTGAATGGTTCCAGATCATAAATATGTCATCTAAAAATCTAAACCAAACAGATGGATTAAACTTTTCTTTTTGAAGGAAATCTTTTTCTAATTTACCCATGAAAAGAGAAGCGTATGAAGGACCCATAGGACTACCATTAGTGCCATAGTCCGACAATTAAATTTAATACCAATAATCACTCTCTACTCGATTTTCTTTCATGCCAGTAGATATTGTGCATGGAGACATGAACAGGCTCATAAAAGAAACTTACTGGATTCATAAATTAGATGCTTTGTATCCTAATGGCCTTAATACCAATGCACTATATAAAATTGTATAAAATGTATATATTTTCTTTAAATTGATAAATTGGATATCCTTTATAACAATATAATTATATGTATGACTGCTTGTCTCTTTTTTATTTTATTATTTTTTGTTATTCAGTGAAGCACCAATTCCTTCATGTCTTATCCATTATTTCAAATTTGCTTCACTGCAGTAATGTTGTGTTTACATTGGTCATATGGTGAAGTGAGCATATGATATGATATGCTGTGTGCCGTTTTCCATCAACAATTGCTTGTGATCACTCTGGATATCATAATTATATTTAAATTTGATCAGACTTGGGATATAGGCTTGTCTTGTCAAGATTTTAAACATGTTTAGTAATGAGTGAGATCCAAGCATGCCTAAAAGGTGACTATGGATTTGATTGGTTGAGCTTGTTACTAATATGCAGGCCACATTTTTGACCAAATTTTTATCTTGTCACAACTGTTGATTTGTTCAGTTTTTAACAAAATCCACTCGTGTTGAGATGATTTCGCATCAGATTGCCTGAGGTTGTTACCACTATCAGGAGGACATATTTCTTATCAGATTGATAAAACTTGTTTAATAGTATTTATTATCAAGATTCTGGATAAGTTTGTTTATGAGCAAAATGCACGTTAATTTATGCTTCAGATTCTTATGTGTTTTGCTGAGGGCTGTTCCATTTGAACATACATGGTACCCTGGGAAGGCAGTGTTTTAAAAATATATGCCAGGGTACTTTGATTTCAGAAACTTCTTATTAAAATGATAAGGAAATTCTTTAAAATTGCATCTGTAAGTGAGTACCCCACATTAAAAGTGCCTTCCCTCGGTCCCAGGTATGTTTTAATGGAGCAGCCCTGAGACTGTTATCTCTCCCGAGATTAAACTTTGATATGAATTGGCTCATAATGGTAAATGAGATTATATCATCATGGTTTGGCGATATGTATATAATAAGTGAGATATGTGCAAGTTAATGAGGTGATCCTTGTATATGATTGGCTGAACTTTTTACCTCTCTAGAGACTTTATTTCCCATCTGGTTTTAATAGAACGTTTAAGCATGTTTATATTATCAAGATATCATATGATTTCAGTTATGAGCAAGATAAATATATGTTAATTATGTCTTAATCTTTGGAAAGAATTTATATCAGACTATGGTTTAAAAATAAGTAAAAGTGACAGCCTAATGGGTTGGAAAATTACATATAGTTGTGCTCTTACGATACTACATTAGCCTGCTTAGTAAAATGGTCATCTGTTAGGTTATATAACCAGGTGGGTGATATCAGGCCGCCAGCTTGATCTTGTATTCCAATCATGTAAAGAAGTAGTAGCAGAACAAAATAGCATTTGTGTCCAAATCTGTATTACAAGACTTGTAGCATGTTACAGAGGGGCTTTACAATGAGGGACCATTGTCATTGTATATTTAAATAAAATTAATTTTTTTTCAGTTTATTTGATATAGGCTGCAACAAATTAAATTTTTATCACCTATGATGGTACAATAAATACAGGTATATTTTATTTTGCAGGGAAATCCAGTCTTCTTGTACACGTCTCAGAACTGTGATTACTTATTCTCCTGGGAAACCAGTGTTGTCTGTTTAACTCCCAAGTTGTAAGTTTGCATCCTCTTTAGCTCTACCAGAAGAGCTTATGGGATGGCCTGTCCATTCTCTGATGTCCATCCAAATATTACTGCAAGTTCTAAATTACTTCTGATGTCTAGTTGGTCCTAAATGCAAACGGTTCTGCTTGGACAGATGAATGTTATCACTACACCTGAATGGCTTGCCATATCTATATGGGGTTTTCACTAGAAGACTTCTAATGATGTCTAGTTGGACATAAGTGAAAATGGTGTAAATCTGATATCTAAAATGGCCACCAAGGCAGCCATTTTGAAAATCTTGTTATTGCTGTTCCTCACATAAGCTTGGGATTTTCATTGGTACACTTCTTATTGGATCTAGGTGATGAAACAAATATCCAATATGGCTGCCACAGTTGACATCTTGAAAATCATGTTGCTATACCTTGTAGATGGAAAGTCATATCAACAATGGGTTTTCAACAGAAGACTTCTTATGATGGCTGGTTGGTCCTAAATGAAAATGGTGTCCTGCAGACATCCAGTAATGCTGCCACAATGAACTTATTCAAAGTTTTTCACTAATTCTCCTGTATGGATAGTAATTGTGGCATGGAGATTTCACCACAGGTCTTCTAAAGGTGTTTAGTTTGTTCTAAATGGAAATTGTGTCAATCTTTCAGGCACTGTGGCTGGCCATGGTGTCTAATGTGAAAATCCTTTCACTGAAGAATATCACAGATGGTTTCAGTGTTCAAGAGTTAAAAAGAATATTGTAAATTTCTGGAAATTCTTTCCATGTAGAGTCACTTCAAAGGACTCTTGTTAACTTTAGGAACAGTTTGTATCTTTTTACTTGTTTGCTCACCTAGCTACAGGCCAAGTGAGTTTATTATATGACCATTAGTCCATCATCTTTCATTGGACATTCAATATCCATCCAGCACTGTGAATGCTATGGAGGTTTCATTTCTGATTAGATTTGAAATATAAGCTGATAACATCAAGAAGAGTTTATTTATGAGCAAAGCCACACATATTAATGATGTGATCTTGCATGTGATTGTGAACAAACTAGAAACCATATTTATGAGGAGATTTTCGTCAGCTTTAGTATGTTAGCTTACCGTATTTTATGTAATTTTTCGTACACAATCCAGTTATCAAAATAATAATTATTTAAATGTATCATAATTTTTCATACATATCACTTTGTATTATTTGAAAAATTCATTAAATTATCAGACATAAAGTTTCCACTAAGAAGGTTTATGTTTGCAAAAAAGGTCAAAAATACCGTATTCCCATTTTGTTTTTACAAAAATTAATGATTAATTGTTGGTGAGAAAATATAATTATTGATGCAAAAGCATAGGCGGCTGCAGCACAAGTCGGGGGGGGGGTCACATGGCCCCCCTGGAAATCATACTGCAATATATATTCCGACAAGTTTAATCATGCAGATGATGCTGAAAATATGTCACAAGATTCTGTTCAAAACGTTTAGTAAATATTAGCTTTAGTTTCAGAGTGCTTACTATACTAACTCTCCCGGCTGTGACTGACTGACCCACCTCCTTTTGCAACAGATCCTGCGGGCGCCCATGGGCATAAACGCTTATTGTCATTACAATATCTACTGGTGTTTATGTACAAATGGACAAAGGACTTTACAGACCATACCTTTAAATATTATCGTTAATTAGTTCTCCTTATTAAGTCCGTCACCGTAACTAAACACCACATACATTTTAAAACGAGTTCGGAAGCCCTTTGATGTTTTCTTAACCAACAAAAATTACATCTCAGTACATGCTAAAATGAAGACCACAGACCATTAGTCAACTACCAGTAGTCTTGTTGTTTCATTAGTCATACAAACATAAAATATAAAAACCTTGTCATTTTCCATCATAAATTTGAAAGTCACGGACTCCGTTAAATCGATTCGTATATATACATACACTATCTTTTAAGTGCTTCTTCTGTTTTGACTTGGATATAATTAACATTTTATTTCAAATCTATTCTACAATATACCCCACTGTTATCTTTATTGGCGAGTTCGAATAACAAGTAATGCATATGATCGCTTGTCCTTATAACATCTGCTATATGGACAACGGCTTCAATAGCACATTGACAGATTTTCATTTCCCTAAAGCAAGCCTCATTTTCCTACTGGCAGCCTCGTTGATTTGACCTCTTCAGTCGATTCTTGCCCTCAGTCTGGTTTCAACTGGAATAACTAAAGCGCTAAGCGTATTTAATTACCGTGTAAATAACACTGCATAGCCATGTGGTTGTTGTGACAATGTACATCGTAATTAAAACATGTGATGAATTGTTGATTTTGCAGTGTTTATTGCTAATGGAATATAGTAGGGTCGTAATACATGAGGATTATCTCACTCATCAGGTAACTGGAAATAGTCTTTTTCTCTTTGCAAAAGGTACAAATAAAAACCACACTGAATATATACGGTCTTGTACACTGAAAAAATTTTGTTTTGTTTGATTGATCTCTCTCTGGCGTGTGCACACACACACACACACACGTGCGCACCCATGCGCATTAACTTAAACGTGATTTCAGGTTCTTGATTTTTTATTGCAATTTGATAATGAGATCATTGTTGCGGTAACAATACAACTTGCACTTAATTTTTTGACAGTGTGGACTTGTATCGTTGCGTACAATTTACCAATAAACAATACCCATAATTTATACGTGTTCAAACCATCTTAATCATTTTGCCAATATTACACAACATAACAGCTACATAGGTTCTAAATGCAGATGAGCTTGCACACTGAGACATAATCCTCCCTCTCTCTCGTTCACTAATAACAACAAAATTGTTTTGAGTACTTTTGTTTTTATTATAATTAGATTCTTGAGTTGAGAGCAGAATGAGACAAAATATACGTTTACTTTGTACGTTTGTACCGTTAGGTTGTCGAGTAGCATGTGTTCCGTAGAACTTGTTCTGGTACGATCCCTTTATTTTTCGTACACGGTCAGTACCACCAAATGATAATTATTTTTTTTACCTATAATTTTTCTTACACTGAAATTAATAATTATTTTTTTCGTGTATGAAAAATTACATAAAATACGGGTATATCATTAAGTTCTTGATTGAGTTTAGTTCTGAATGACATCTGTGTATATTAATGAGGTGATCTTGCATCTGATTAGCTGAGCTTGTGAACACTCAAGATGCTCTGATTAGATATATGTGGTATTTAAGTTCATCTCATCAAGACCTCAGATGTGTTCAGTAATGAGCATCACCAGTGCATGCTAATGCATATGATTGGCTGAGCTTATGAACACTAAAGAGACCATATTTCAGATCAGATCTTAATGCCATATTGTTTTGTCTAATTTTTATCTGCTTTGTTGTAGAAATTTTTGTCCTCAGGATCTCTGAAAAAATTGATTATGAATGACATTCAGGTGTATTAATGAGGTGCATCTTATTGGCTGAGCTTATGAATACTATAGATGCAATATTTCAGATCAGCAATAGGCTTTTTTTCAGATCAGCAATAGGCCATATTTCAGATCAGCAATAGGCCATATTCCAGATAAAAAATCGGCCATATTTCAGATCAGCAATATGCCATATTTCAGATCAGACCAGGAATATAAGCTTAAATCATCATTGGCTTAGGTTATTTAGA
This sequence comes from Megalonaias nervosa, assembly GCA_016617855.1. Taxonomy (NCBI): domain Eukaryota; kingdom Metazoa; phylum Mollusca; class Bivalvia; order Unionida; family Unionidae; genus Megalonaias; species Megalonaias nervosa. The sequence goes on from JAECUM010000926.1 coordinate 165,293, forward strand.
TTATGAGCAACATCCTTTAGGGCTGTTCCATTTAAACATGGTACCCAGGGAAGGCAGATTTTAAAAAAAATATATGCCAGGGTACTTTGATTTCACAGAGTTCATATTAAAATGATAAGAAAATTCTAATTGCATCTATGGGTGAGTACCACACATTAAAAGTGCTTTCCCTGGGTCCCAGGTATATTTTACTGGAACAGCCCTTTGACGATAAGCAGATAAACATAATCTTTCTTAAATGGCTTACCTACAAGCATTTAGTTGTTAATAATTCGCCTTTTAAACCTGGCTCTTTTTAATGGTGCAAAGACTCCAGATTAGCCTATTGTCAGCCCAAATCTGTATTGGTGCATGTGTCAAGTATTGTTTTAACCTCGCATGCCTTTGGGACATTTCCTGGGTCTTTGTATGACAAATGAGCCAACTAGAGTACTTGATAACTGTAATTAATCTGTTCTAGCATATTTGGAATTAAGCATCTAAAATTTAGTTCCAGGTTTTAACTGAATTTTGGTTTTAAGAGGGGTTTTTTTTAAGTGTAAAATTTTTTTAAGTGCAAAATTAAAATTTGAGATTAAAATTTATTTCATTGTTTGGAGTTGAGGGGTTTTGATTTACTGGGGAAAAAAAGATGATATTAAAGTATGAAAGATTTGAGACTCCAAACATATTTGGGTCTTGAGAGCATTCTGGTATACAGAGGGTCAAGTTTTCAGGAGTTTCACTGTATTACCATATGCCCAAAGTGTGCCATGGCATGCTAGGGTTTCCTGTTTTCCCTGCTTAGTCATAAGGTGGGGAGTACACAGTAGCTTTGCTGGCAGAGCATTGAACTTGTAGTTCAAGGTTCTAGGTTTGATACCTGCCCAGGCCAGCCCAGGTTAGCTTCTTTTGTGTATCTTTAGGAAAGGCACTTAGCTCCTGTTTCCTTGGCATGATGTAGCTAATATTGTGTTGAAAGTGCCATAAAAACCTTTTTAAAAAAACAAAACAAAGGCATAAGGCTGTGTTCTAATAACACCATTCTTATGGATACACTGTGAAACCCTTGTTTGAATTTTTAGCCCTTTCAAGGGTTATGCAATTCTTATTTCTTTTTTCAGGGTAGCGCCATCTCCTAAACCAATAGACAATGTGGTTTCAACCTCTGCACATGCCAGAGAAAATGGGTCTAGTGAGAAGGGAGGGGTCAAGTCTTCTACAGTAGGGACAATAATAGGGGTTTTCATTGCTGCCATTATTGTCTGTGTTCTGTTGGTCATATTCCACAAACCTGACAGGAGGTAAGTGTCACTAATATTGTTTCTAAGACTAGAATTTGATACCATATTAGAGTCAAAACATTTAGAGAGAAGAAAATTTACCACTGGGACAAATTATAAATTCATGTTCATCATCACCAGGAAACAATAAGCATTGTGCAGATATTTCACCATTAATTCTGCTTATTTTCAGATTTGACAAATGTTTTCATAAAACTTTTGTTTGCCACATACTGAACAAATTTTGAATAAGAACTTACTTGATGACCTACTGTTTTCAGTCGTTTATCAGTCTGTTGGCCCATGTTTTGTATCACTAATCCTCATGAAATACATAGATTTCATAAAACTTCATACACACATAGTTGTGCAAATAAACATGGTACCACTCAGACATCCAGTATGGCCAGTATGGTGGCCATCTTGAAGGTCCTGTTATCACTACTACTCCTGAATGGATACTTACATCAACATAAGATTTTTCAAAGAAAGACTTTTTATGATATTTAGTTGGTCCTAGACAAAATGGAGACAGTCTGCCATCCAGTAATGCTTTCACATCAGCCATCTTGAAAATCTTATCACTACTCCTTCTTAACAGAAATTCATTTCATAATATGATTTTAACCAGAAAATTTATTATGTCTTGTTGGTCTTTAATGAAGATGGTGCAGTTTGAACATTAAATATGGCCATCATGGTGGCCATCTTGTTATTGCTACCCCTCCTGAATGGATGGTCATATCAGCATGGGTTTTACCAGGAAACTTCTTAGAATTTCTAGGTGAATGTAAATGAAAATGGTGCCACTTGGACATCCAATATTGCTGCACAAGTTGCCATCTAGAAATTCTTGACATTGCTAGTTCTTTTGATGAAATCCTAAATGAAAATGATGCAGATCTGTTGTCCAATATGGCCACCATGGCAGCCATCTTGAGACTCTTGCTTTTGCTGCTCCTGATGAACAGAAAGTTAAATTGACATGTGCTTTTTAATGAAAGACTTACTGTGATGTCTCTTTGATTTCAGGTAAAAACGATATTGATAGGACATCCATTATGGCCATCACATTGTCCATCTTTAAGATCTTGTTATAGCGGCCACTAGGGTTCTTTCTTGAAAGTCTTGCTATTGCCACTCATCATAATTGGAGAGTTATCTTGACATGGAGTGTTCATGAGAAGACTTTTTATAATGACTGCTTGGTTCTAAATGAAAATGGTGCTGATCTGACATTCAGTATGGTCACCATCATGGCAGCCATCTTGAACATTTTGTTATCACTGCTCATTTGAAATTGAAAGTCTTATGGATGTAGGGTTTTCATCAGAATACTTAGTACCTAGTTGTCCACTCTAGTAATGACATCTTTCAAATCTTGTGATCACAATTCCACCTGAATGGATGTTCATTTGTATGGGGTTTTCATCAAAAGATTTCTAATGATGTCTGGTTGGACCTTAATTAAAATGGTCCTCATCTTATATGCAGTATGGCCATCACTGTGGCTAATTTTAAAATCTTTTTATTGATCAAAAATACCTGACAGTTTCAACACTCGGCTATTAAAATCAACAAATGATATTATCTTGAACTCATGGAAATCATTTTCATTTAGTTAAATATCAGTCCCTTAAAGTAATTATTGTTGTTATTGATATGGAAATAAATTATTTTTTTCAAATGAAGGATTGAAATGATTTCGGGTGGAATAAAGTTTCTAATACCTGTCACTTGCAAAATATTTTAAAAATCAGTTATACTTAAAACTTTTCATTATTCACAGTAATTCATGTGAATTTTCTTTTAAGCTATTATGCAAGTATAATGAAAGATGAAATCTGTTTTCTTTCATATATGTTCCTAACTGTTCATGTTGCTAAATAAGACACACTGCTATGAGCACAGCACAGACCAAAGATTATAAATTACTTTGAAGTTACGTGTAAATTGCAGAAAACTTGAATTTTCAACCTACATTATCTCCCTACAAACTTGTATTATATACTGTATTTTTTGAGACACATATTAAAGCAATAAAAAGTTATAATAAACACTTTCCAGCAAGGAAAATATTACATTTTCATGAAAATAGATTTTCATTGTTTCTACAAATTATAAAAAGTAATAACTGATGTATTTTATATTATAATAGGGCTGCATTTGTTGGCCGTGTTAAACGCTTATTCACCAGAAGAAATGCTGAGTATACACAAGTAAGTTCTAATATAGCATGCAGCCATTGGTTTTCTTGCCTGCCTTAGCAGAGGGCCGGAAGAAGTGTCACTTTTTTTAAACAGTTGCATTGTGGGAATTGTATTAGTTATATTATGATTTATGTTAAAGCCATTGAATGTTTTAAAATGTACATTATAATGTTTTTTATGGGCGAGACATGCATTCTGGTTCTCATTCTTCCAGCATGAAATAAGTCCCTGAATACCACAATGTACAGTAGAATTTATCATGGGGTTGGCATGGAAACAAAGAAGTCTTAATTATGGGTTACATTGTTTGTCTTTTGTGAGATACTGGAGGCCAAAATAAATCATTTAGCTCCATGAATGTGATTCCCTTGTCTCGGTACCAACCCTTTCATCGACTATTTTTCAAACCTATTATTATTGTATTTTATGACTGATTCATGTAGTAGTTAGAATGTACTTTGATTCCAAAATGCATGCTCTTTTCAAGAATTGATTCAATTGACATCATCCAACTCTTGAGCTGAGGGTTATTAATTACATACATACCACATTGCTGAAACTCATATTCACAAACTTACAATGATGAGACTGAGACAGGAGGCTGATATAGCTCACCTGAAACAAGAAATGTATAAATCATAATCAGGCAATATTTCCCCATTTCATGGATGAAGAAAAATAACTTTATCTTTGCATACATCATATTGTTGACTTTTGCCCACCATCAGTAAGTGTCTGTGTTATTTTGTTTGAGAATTGGTGGATTTCGAAGCTGTCCCTACCTTTCTTATTATTTGGTGTTAATTATAAGCACTTGCTATAGCTGTATATAAAATAACAGGAACAGTTTCACAAGGGGTATTTATGGGATGTGCCATAGTTGATTTGCAAAAAAAGAGCAACTATAACAGTTCAACTGAATTTATTTTTTATAGGGCCCCCCATATGATCCATTCACACATGGCATTAATTTTGATTCAAGTTCAATGTAAAGATTTGCTTGGCATGTATTTTCTTGGTGGCCCTTAAAATTTTTTAATGGACCATTGCCTTTATCAGATTGTTTCTGCTCTTTAAGAGTCTGCCCATGGGAGATTTAGGGATGACATTTGGTATACTTGTGCATTCTTGTTAACAGATCAAGGTAAAGGATTAGTATCCTAACCATTTACTTTTACATTGCCGTTTCTGATGCCGCCCCGTTTACTGCACAGTGCCATTTTTTTTACTCCTTTCATAAGTACGATACTCAGTCCCTACAAATTGAAATGTTTGCATCCATACCCATCGCTTACATGACTGACAAAGTGAATCTGGAAAGTAAATATGAATTTAATAGTGGGATTAAAGTATCTGCACAGTTCAATATATACTCATTTGTTCGATGTAACCACCGGTTGTAAACATGTGCTCAGTATTCTGTAGTTACAACAGGAAGTCATTTAAAATTTTTAATATAACAGTTGAAAGATTTTTGATAATGTGGACAAGAACATGCCATTCTTTGAACTAGTTCAGTTAAGTATTATTATAGTTTTACCAAAATGGAGGAATTTTAGAGTGAAGTTTGGAACAAGACCATGCACTAAAAATACTGTAAGTGACATGTTCACTGCTTTAAATTCATGTCTGCCATTTTAGCAAGAAGATATAACCCAAGAACAACCAATTTCTCACAGATATTTTAGATATTTTAAAAACATTTAGTTGCCAATTTTAATACCAATCAGTGCAAAAAATATATAAATGAGGTTCTTGAATATTCATCTGTTTTTAGAAACAAGGCAAAACAACCTGTAAAATGGCACTGCATATTTTGATAAATTATACTAATTGATAGTGCAAAGTTATCACCATAAAAGAGGACTTGTCCTTAGAGAAAATGTTTCCATACTTTTAACTCTTTATTTAACATCACATAGTGTGACCCTGCTGTAGCATGCTCTGTTATAACATGATTTTGGCATTGCTCACAAAATTTCATATACATGTATTTTTCTCCTACGTGAAAAATACATTTTTCTTCTTAAAAGTATGAAAATAAATTTGTAAAAAGTTTAATATAATTCTAATATAAGATGATTTTAGTGTGGCTTTGAAATTTGGTATACATGTAATTTTCTCGTACACGAAAAAATATTTAATCTTCATAAAAGTTCAAAAAAGAAAGTAAAAAGTTTATTCAGGGGTTTCACTGTGCTTCGCCAGTGTTACAAAGTGCGATATTTTTTTTCCTCTATTAGCAACAAAATATATCATCTGGTGCTTTTCTTGTGACAACACTGTTGGCTATTTTAAACTTGTATATGCAATCTTGGGTTTGGAGTAGAGAAATTCAAAGGTACCATGTAAGGAAGCTGCAAACTTGGATATAAAATGCACTGGAATCTATCTGTTGTTATGTAAATAAATCTTTCATTTGTATTGACAAACCATCTTAACAGTACATTGTTTTACCATAATCCGCTTATGTTGACATCTGGCCCGAACACTGTATGCTGTGATACACTCAAATAGTCATGCTACTGGACTAGCTGCAATCGACTAACCTTTGAGGGAAGGAACAGGAGCAGCTACAATCAATCAAATGACGGCTAATTTTTTCTTTTAATACACCCAGAATAAAATATAGTTGCTGAAACTTCAAAGAAAACTGATTTCCTTTGAAGCACCGATCATTCTGTATAAATACCAAGCAAATGAAACAAAATTTCAGTCTCAGTGTTCTACAGTATTTTGATGTTGCTGCCACAATAACAAACAGACAGTTGTTTGGTCCTCCAGATTTGTTCTTTAGTGGTGACTTCAATAACACATGCAATCTTCATTACAGCACGCCAACTTCTGTCTTCAATAAGAACAAATCACCTTTTCATCAAAGGAAGTCAGCATCAAACTTAAATAATAGCAATGGAATCTGATGGATTGTTGCATTTTCCAAAGTGACTGAAAGACATTTATTGTGCCATGAAAGTTTCCTTTTTGCAGGAAAAACATTTGTGCTTATCATTGCTACCAACAGTGGCATAAAATGCAAATTAAATTTCTTATCTTTTGAATCTGTTAAATTTTTTAATTTGTTCATCTGTTTTCATTTCCCTATGAATAGCCTCATCCCCTGGATAGCCTCGGCAAGATGATAGTTGTCTCCATTTGACCAAAATCTAGGGCAAATTTAAGTACCTGTTGATGTAGCATGTAAATAACTATAGCCACATGCTGCTGGCAACAAGATCAAAGTGAATTGTTTAGTGATACATGTTTGTTGACATTGGGATATAGATCAAATGAGGACTACCATTTTTATATATGTGTTATTTGTGTTTTCTAATGGATGTGACTGAGACAAGAATTTTATAACATGTGATCTATACTCGAGTTATGGATTTTTCATATCCATGTTGTACAGTTCTTAATGCATTATGGACTGTACTACACCTATGTAAGTTGTCAATATACAATTGTATTTCAGACTAGTTTAATCAAAAGCATGTATTTTTGCACTCGCTTTTATTCACTCCATCCCCGGCCATTTTGGGGGGAGGGGGGGTACATGCTTCATTTTCTTAAGCTATCTGACTTGTTTGGTTATAGTACAGTTCGGTAGATAACATGGTCAGGTTCTGTGGACCCCAGCCATCATGTTATTGCAGGGTCACACTGTATTTTAAATTTGTTATCACTTATATTTTATTGAATTTCATAAGACAGTTGATACATGACAGTCTTGAATTCATCGCTGAATGAATCAAGCAAAATAACCAAGAGTTGATTAAATCCAGGTCAGCAGTATAACAAATAAATTTTCAAAAATAATTATTAAATATTCACTGTAAATGCAAATAACAATATTTTGCTAGCATGGTTACAAAAATATTCTTAAAAGTCAATTAATGCTATGTATGCTATTGTACCCTGCAGACATCAATGCCTCTTTGTATCAGTAATAAGGTGGCAAACAGTAAAAGTTTGGGTGGTAACTAAACACATCTGGAAAATAAAAATAAACCCATTGTTTCAACTTGGTTTATCAGATATAAAGGTTAATTTATTTACAGTCCATGTCAACCCAGGTAGCTGATTTTGTTTCAAGTAAGCTGATTTTTTTAATATACAATGTAGGCAGACCTAGGGAATACCGACCTTGGTTTCTTTTTACCAGTAATGACAGGAATTTCATAAATAAATTAAAACATTGGAATAGTGATGGCTCTGTAAGTGACATTTTGAGCATACATTCTGTGAAACCTTTTAAAGTATATGCAGCAACTGAATAGGTTTCAGTTGTGTGGCATGTTCACAGGAAGTTCAGTTAAAATGTCAACTGAATAAGGGACTACTTGGCACAGAACAAGTATCAAAACTCTGTTAAACTCACAAAACAAAATCATACCTGAACAGAAAGTCTTGATGACATGGACTTCCCATCAGAAGACCTGTTGGTCCTATGTGAAAGTGGTAGTGCTTGGACATCCCGTATGGCCACCACATTCGCCATCCTGAATATCATGGGGTTTTCGAGGCAGAGTTGTTATGGTATCTAGATGATCCTATCAAAATACTGCTGATCTGACTTCAATATGGTTACCACAGCCACCATCTTGAAAGTCTTGTTATTGCTTTTCATAGATGGATGGTTGTATTGACATGAAGTTTTGCCAAGAAGATTTCTTGTCATATATAATCTTACATAACTGAAAATGTCGCTGATCTGGTATCCAATATAGCCACCATGGCTGCTATCTTGAAAAGCTTATTACTTCTCATTGGAAAATCATATAGACATGGGGTTTTCACCATGGACTTCTTTTGGTGTACAAGTTGGTTCAAAATTAAATGGTGCCAATCCAACTTCGAATATGGCTGCCATGGTGGCCATTTTGAAAATCTTGTTATTGATATGTTTCCTGAGTGGTCAATTTGACAAGGGGTTATATTATGATGTTCAGTTGGTCCAAAATGAAAACAATGTTAATCTGACATTCAATTTGGCCACCATGCCAGCCATCTTGAAAACCTTGTCAGGTAATGCTACTTCTTAATGTTTGGTCTTACTGACATGGGATATTCACCAAAAGACTTGTAGTGATATCTAGTTGGCCCAAAATGAAATCATGACGATCTTACATCCAATATGGCTTCCACAATGGCAAATTTGAAATCCTGTTATTGCTGAAAATGGGGGGGGGGATTCACAAAATTGCCTCATTTCTTATGTATCTGGCTTGTAATAATTATTTGTTCTCTTTCTGCTCTTCTCTTTCCTCTCATCTTTGTTATTACTTTCCAAGAGGTGTGAATTATGTATTACTTCAGTTGATGCAAAATGATGATTGTAATTACTACAGAAGAGAAGGAAATTAACATTTCATACTTTGTTAGTCATCTTTTAAACTGAATATTAAAATGTCACCAAAATTAACTTGTTTAATGGATAGAGAGATCTTTCACTGTAAGTGACAAGAAAAGACTGACATTTACATTTTCTTGCAGTTGCCTCAGACCAGTAGTGAATTGCAGGCAGAAGACGAAATTCTTTTGTTTGATGAAAGAGATTCTGAAGAGGGACAGCATGGCTACCATGATGACAGTGATGAAGATTTGCTTAATACTTGAACATTTTACTCAGATGATTGAAATGTATGATAGTAAAATTGTGTATGCTTAATATGTACTTTTGGATTTGTGCTCCACAATTTTTGTCCGAGTTTAACGTTCTGACATGTGTTATGTTCTTAAGGTGCAACCTTTACAGTGAAAACTCCCCAAAACAGGACTGTTTTATTATTATACAATCCAGATAAAGCTGTCTTTCAGTGTAATTGGTGATTTATCATGTTTTTAAGGCAGACTGATTCAGCACCTGTTTAAATCCAAGCTTGTGAACTAGCCAAAATTCTTCAAAAATCGCTAAAATGCTGTTTTGACTACCAAATATGTTCCACACCATCGGTCATAATGGAGATTTAAGTACCTTAATTAGCCTTCCTGCAGGCGATATTTGAAGAAAGTCTGACTGGTAAAAGTTTTTTTGTGTCAAAAAATTTGTACACTTTTTGCTTTCTAAAACTGGATGCAGACTTAGTGTTGCATTCTAACCTTGAGGTGATCATATGGAGCTAGATAGTGGCAGCATTGGATACATATTTATTGCTCAAATAGAAGTGATCTATGCCACTTACGCATTCCTGAATATTTCTTTAAACAACATGGTCCCTTAGGTCAACAGTTAAGGTTATGGGGAAAGTTGATAATTTACATATGGTTCCTAAACCCTTACTTGCATTCTATTCATGCCAAAGGTGAATGAGTATGAAGTTGAGACAATTCATTATCCAGCACGGTCACTGACTTACCACTGTTACCTTGGGATCAAGATCACTGGGTTTAATGGTCATTATTTTGAGTGGGGGTATATGTCAGCCCTATTCTTCTTGTTACTTGTGTACATTTACTAACATTTATGAAAGCATTTGATTAGTTATATCTGTTATATCACTGGAAATATTGTACATATTGTTGATATAAAAAAAGTGTATAGGAGCTACATTGAAAAAAGTGTTCCTCAGTAAAGATGAGCTAAAAAGTATGAGTGCGTATCCTAGAAACAAATGCTCAGAACATATGTGTGCCTTGGAAATATTTTGTGGTAGCATGCTTCTTTTCTCAACAACATCCCTCAAAATATACATGTATAATGTATAAGTAGCAGTACATGTATGCATGTATGATGGTTGAACAACTGCTTATTCAGAAAGAATGTTTTAAAAAGGGGTTTTTGTCATGACTTAATTCTTTCTAGAGTGTTAATTTTTTCAAAGAATATAAAGGGTCACATTCTTGGACCTTGTTTCAGCACCACAAGCTGCAGTCAGACCTGTGCTAAATGCTGCCTGTCTTAAAAGCCACACAATTTGGTTTCATTTTTGATACATGTTTGAAGAAGCCTGTATTATAGGATCACCTGTCTTCACTGACCAGTGTTTATGGTTCCCAAAGGGTTGACCCTTGATACAGGCTCTATTGTATTTGCATCTAAAGGAGTTGTATTAAGAATGATCACTAACGTTTTTATCTTATATAGCTAAGGGTCCAAGCAATCCAAAGTCGCTAATAAAATGTTCAGGTTGGTTTGCATTTTCTTGTATTAAGGATCATTACATAGAAAATAATGGGAAAAAGTACCTTGTCATTAATTACCCAGAATATATTAGTTGAATGAGTATTTAAAAATTTGTTGAATTTGCATAGGTTAAAGATCATAGGCTCTTTATGAAATACACATAGAAAAGGTGATGATGGTGACTGAATTTTTTATGGTGCGACATTGTTACTGAGATCACATCGATTTGCCACAAATGAAAGCCTGCACAGCATATTTACAGCAGGTCATAAATCACTATGGATTTCAAAAGCTTTCATATACTTTTTACTGACATTATTTTTTTTGTATTTTTATACAATTATTAAAATAGTATAAGATTTTTTTTTCTTTTAATTTAAGAGTCAAAAGTCATAATCATGTCATGTTATTTCCAATCTCTCCATGAGTTCATAGTGCAATGATACTTCTAGGTAAAAAGTGATAACCTAATGTAGTGATTACATTATTTTTAGCTGGTTAGTAAGCATTGATTTACAAAAGTGGACTACTTTTTATATAAAGACAGAATACACTCAGGAAAAAGCAGACTTTATTAATAATAAAATACTTTTGAAAACTTAATTGCATCTTGTTGCTAAGCAAAGTTTTATACTCCATGATTTTAGTTATTCAGAATATCATGTCTCCCTATGATGGAAGAAACTTTGACATATGACCATTTGGCTGTGCATTGTTGAAAGATTCTGTGACATTTTACCATTTTGAGTTAATGTATGACTTGCAAGTTTTGTTGATCTCCCCTTTGTATGTAAATATGCTCACCACCCCCAAAATAAAGAAATGTATCACTTAACAGTATAGACAATTTTATATATTACGTTTGTGGGTTGAAATAAATTGTCAACTACCTTTTGTTCAAGTAAATTCTGTAATTGGTCATGGTATTATTTCAAAATTATCAAGTGTATGACAGATAAACCATTATGAAAATATTCATGCTCAACATGTACTTTGAAACTACACATGGTCTGTGAGCATTTATCATCTTACTAGAACATTCTGTGAGAAGAGAAAACTACCTTCCATGACCAACATAGATACATTCCTACCACATGTAGGACTAGTGTTACCCTTGTCCATTCATCTGGTGATTGTTAAGGTCAGTTTCTCAGACACTTGCATTCATGTTCAATGAACACTTTTCTAATTACTTCAAAAGTGATTCTAGTATCTTGTAGGTTGTTGTAGCTATATACCTTTCTTGAGGGGAAGATGAAGTTTTATGAACCAGTAAATCTCATATTGATCTATAGGTTAGTATAATGGGTTTCTGGTTCACAAAACATAATATTCATTTAAACAAAGGTCTGTAATTATTTTATTACATTAGGGCTGTTTCATTTAAACATACATGGAACCCATGGAAGGCAGTTTTCAACAAATGTTGGCAAGGGTACTTTTATTACTCAAATGATTCCTACGAAAATGTGATAAAAAATTCTAAATTGCATCTATGGGTGACTATTCCATATTGGAAGAGCCTTCCCTGTGTCGCAGGCTTTTAACTGAAACAGCCAGAGCCAGAATTTCTATAACAAATGTTGCCATTCAGTCTTGATTAGAATTATACAAATGCCATTGTGATGTCACAATGTGACATAAAGAAAAATATATCATGTGACATGCCATCCAGTAAAAATTCATCTCGAGAAATGTGAAGTAACACCTTTTTTGCCTTCTCTAGCCACAATGTACTTGAATATACAGACATCAGTCTGTTCATTAGCACGTCTTTCTTAAGCCATTGTAATGAAAGAAAGATGGCTTCATGTTTAAAAATGGAATTTGGTCAGCATGATTTTATACAAATGTAGGTGCCTATATTAGACTTTTACTCGAGTCATTTGCGCTTTCTTAATATAGACTTTGCAGTAACAAATTTAGCGTTACTGTGTATGCTAAACTGCTTAATGTAGGTTAATGACACACACATATATATATATATATATATATATATATATATATATATATATATATAAAATCTGTAAATGCAGATAACCAAGTTTGATTTTCATGCCATTTAAGCATTCTTTTGAATTTTTTAAATAGATTTCTACAAGTTCTTGATGTATATTAATACAAACCATGTTGGAATGATTGCACAGGACCTGCTTATCGATGACTAATAAATTGTAGTAATCCCTTTTATATGCATATATAGATGACCTGATTAGCCAAGGTTAATAGAATGTAGCAAGCCTTTTTATGTGCATATACAGATGACCTGATTAGCCAAGGCTAATACAATGTAGCAAGCCCTTTTATATGCATATATAGATGACCTTATTAGCCAAGGCTAATATATAATGTAGTAAGTCCTTTTATATGCATATATAGCTGGCCTGATCTGCCAAAGCTGATAGAATGTAGCAAGCCCTTTTATGTGCATATATAGATAACTTGATTAGCCAAGGCTAATAAAATGTAGTAAGTCCTTTTATATGCATATATAGATGACTTTATTAGCCAGGCTAATGAAATGTAGCAAGTCTTTTTATGTGCATATATAGGTGATCTTATTAGCCAAGGTTAATATAATGTAGTAAGTCCTAATAATATGCATATATAGCTGGCCTGATCTGCCAAAGCTGATAGAATGTAGCAAGCCCTTTCATGTGCATATATAGCTGGCCTGATTAGCCAAGGCTAATAAAATATAGTAGGTCCTTTTTTATGTATATGTAGATGACCTAATTAGCCAAGGCTAATAAAATGTAGTAAGTCCTTTTACAGTTTATATGCACATGAAGATGACCAGATTGAAATCTTTAGGCCATTTAAGCAATTTTTTCACATTTTAGTGGACTATGACAGTTTTTTTGGTGAAAATATTAACATAATTACTCTGAAACTGCTTTTCCAATACAGTGAAATTTGGTATGCCTGTTTATATGTCTATGAA